>PJEM01002709.1:0-65651 GCA_004023845.1 Helogale parvula
CCAACAAAACAGTGCAGAAAACTCACTGCCCAGGAAAGAAGGCCAAGTGCCTGAACCAGAATATGGCGCCCCCTCCAGGCAGCCTTGCACCAGGGAGCATGGTTGGTGGGGAGCCCCAACCCCCAGGCCCCACTTGTCTGGCACCCACGCCCCCACCTCAGTTTCCCGGTCTGTCGAACAGAGACTAGGGTGCTGCCCTGCTGCCCTTCCAGCCGGCCGGGAGGGTAAATCCCACGACTTAGGTGAAAGCGGACATTTTTCTCCCCTAGGAGCAAGGGCTCTGCGCCCCGGCCCTGCCTGGCGGTTGCCCCCACCCTCTCCCGACTGGGGAGCCCGATCCTTCCCCCCACCCCAGTCAGCCCCTGGGCCTGTGAGCTCCTGCCTGCTCGCTCTGCATGAAAGCTCTTGAGTCCTTTTAATTGAGTTATAAAACCAGGATTGTTTTGGGATTGGGTGGGCAAAAAGGCCTGGAAACTTGGTAATCTGAACTTCTCAGGTCTATAGACAGATCTTGTTGCTTGGAGAAGAGATAATGAGGGCTACATTTCCAAGTAGTGCATTATTTTCATTTTTTAGGTGCTGCCAGAGGCCACTGGGCTCTGCTCTGTGGGAGACACTGGATAGAGCACCCAGGGGCTGGTGACCTGGGAAGGGAGGGCTGGGCCCTCCAGGTGGTGACAGTCACTGGCCCCCAGTGGGGGAGGGAACACAAAGGGCATCCATCCAAATCTCCTTTGTGGACCAGACCCTGGGGTAAGGGGTTGGGGAGGGGCAGTGGTGTGAACCCGGGAAACTTCCTCCATGAACCGAGGCCTCCTGGGACAGGGGAAGGCGGCCCGAGTCTACTCCGAACCTGCCACAATTCGCTGTGTGGCCTTGGGCAAGGCACATGGGCTCGGGAGCCCTGAGGTGTCCCCCCTTCTTTGAGGGACACGCATGCTGGACTCCTTTCCTGGCTGAGTGATGGCCCCTGCTTTGCGGTGCCCAGATCTCCCCGCCAGAATATACGGATAACGCCTCCTCCCGTTATAACACAGAAGCTAATAACAGCTCAGTATATAGAGCACCAGCTCCTGCTTCATGAGTACCTGCAAGGCATCCGCTTCGGGGCTCAGCTCCTTGTGCCTATTATTTTCTCGAGTGCTCTAGTAGCGATAAGCCAAGACAACACCGCCAAGAGCAAGTGCTTCGTAAGGGCTCACGATACGCCCCTCACCACCTCCTCTGTTGTTGCGATGGCCAAAGAGCAAAGACATGAGAAACGTGTGCAACAGTCCCTGGGCAGCCCTTACCCTACGGAGTCTAGCAGTTTTGTCAGGGCCACGGACTTGAGTGTCTGCAGAGGGGCTCGAAGAAATACAGCCTGCCTCTCCCTGCATGCAACCCATCAGGGGGTGTTGGGGGACTCAACCCTCCCAAATCCTACCCTTCAGTCACATACTGCAGTGCAGGAAAGGGGCAGGGGGTGTAGGGAGAGGGTGGCCATGTTGATAGTCAGAGAAGGAGGCTGAGATGTTTCCAGGAGGCTTGACGTGTCCACCGAGAAGGGCAGTTCCCATCCTTTGGGGCAAAGCATGAACAGTGGCTAACTTTAATAAAGCTCCGTGAGCACTGTCCCTCCAGCCCCATGTGCCAGTTTGAGTTCACACGTTGTGCCAAGAGCACTGAATCCTGCCCCGAGCAGATCCCCTCGCCCTGGAAAGGCTGGGGGCGGCCCAGGGGCTGTGCTCTATTTCACATTGCTGGCGTGACGGGCGCAGAAACTCTCCAGCATCCACAGGGCAGGACTATTTCTAGACAGCAGCTCTGTTATAAAATAGGGCGCCTCTCTCCGAGCTGGCTCTGGATCCCATCAAAACGACGTGTGTCTTTCCTTCCTCAAGAAGGTGAAATACAACCCTGTAATAACACCATGCCCCTGTTCTCCTCTGGACACAAGTCAAAACTCGAATCTGATAAATCTGAAATCAACGGTAATTTTCTAATTGGACTTCACGGGGGTGGACATGGTGTCGGGCCGGTGGTATTTCACGTCGTATGTTATTGTTG
The DNA here is from genome assembly GCA_004023845.1 of Helogale parvula. Classification (NCBI taxonomy): domain Eukaryota; kingdom Metazoa; phylum Chordata; class Mammalia; order Carnivora; family Herpestidae; genus Helogale; species Helogale parvula. The sequence goes on from PJEM01002709.1 coordinate 2,050, forward strand.
GTGCCAACAGGAGAAATGAATCTTTCAGGAGACTCAAGAAGAAATTAATATTCCTGGGGTTCCAGGGAACTAAATACACTCTTCTTCTCAACTTATTACAAAGGGGTCTATGTCTGGCCCTTAAAACTCTGCAGTGGCCCCAGAAACAGACCCTGGGGTGCCATCTCGCCCCTGCAGGCTTGTTGGTTCCAACCTGAAAAACGTCCGCTCACCTTCCAAGTCCAAGTTCGGAATGCCCACTTCTGAGAGTCCTTCCTGACCCCCTGAGCCAGCCAATGCCTCTTTTGCTGTAGCAATGGGACTGATGTGTCCCTGCACTTTCTTAACCCAGTCGCCCACTCCCCCTGGTTCTTTTGCCACCCCCGAAGCAGCCCAGGGCAGGAGGAATATCTTATCCTTCTCTGCTCCTTCCCGTCCCCTGGGTAAGCACTGACTAAGCAATCCGCCAGTGCTTGCTGACTGACTAAGCAATTACTACTGATACTGCATAGCAGAGTGTAAAGCAGGGACGCTCAACCGACTGATTTTGCGTGACGTCCCCCCACCTGCCTGACACCTGCTAGCGTCCAGAGACATTTTGGGTTGTCATGACTGGGTAAAGGGGTAGAGGAAGGGCTATGCATCAAGATTTCCCTGCACCCTACACACGTTCATCATCCTGTGCCCCTTCCTCCAAAAAAGATATTTTTTAATGTATTTTAAAACTGGGATGGTGTGTGGGGCACCTGGGTGGCTCAGTCAGGTAAGCGTCTGACTTCAGCTCAGACCATGATCGCACAGTTCGTAGGTTCGAGCCCTGCATCAGGCTCTCTGCTGTCAGCGCACAGCCTGCTTTGGATCCTCTCCAAAGGAGCCCCTCTCTCTCTGCTCCTCCCCTGCTCACACTCCTCCGGCTCTCAAAAATAAATAAACATTAAAAAAAATTATTTCACCAGCTGAGTTGGTGTAAAGAGGAACAGAACCGGGGTTGGAATCATTGTTACACATTCATTATTGTCATATTAATTTTTTTCTTCTGATGTTAAAATTAAACCATTTTTGTAAGTCCCCAGCCTGAGACACGGGGTCTACTGTGACTAATGGGTAAGCGAGCCCCCAGTTAGAGACCCAGGATGCTGGGAAACATCCCAGAATGTAAAGGACAACCCTAAGCAGCAAAGACTTGTCTGGCCCCAGATATCAAGAGCGCTGAGGTGGGGAAACCTGTTATAAGGGGAAAGTCAGAATGTAAACGCCTGGAAAGTTCCTGTCTGAGCCCCCGCAGCAACTGTAATGAGCACGGGGAGAACATAACTTTCGGCAATTAGCAAGGCTCTAGGGCAGGGAAGACGTCAACGAACACAGCACACGTTTTCATGAGAGCATTCATTAAAAAAAAAAAAAAATCCAAATGTGTTTTTTTCTCTTCTCCGCCGAATGGTGGATAGAGCACGGAACACGGATTTTGTTCAGAGTCAGCCATGCAGGCAAAGGGCAACACTTCATTATTCAGACAAATTGGGGAAATCCCATGATGCCCCTGCCTCCAGCTCCGCTTCTCAGTATCATGAAGCAGAGTTGCCTCTCAGCAGAGCAGCGCCGACGTAGTGATGCTGAGTACCTTCCCCTGCCTCCTGAGGCGTCCAGGGCAAAGCTGCCCCCAAATCGCTTTCAAGGCTGATTTTTCAGAGGGGGAGGTGCCAGAGAACATAAAGGTTTGACTTGGGGGTGGGGGGTCTGGGGTGGGTTCTCTAGAGAAACAGAACCGACGGGATGTGTGTGTGTGTGTGTGTGTGTGTGTGTGTGTGTGTGTGTGTAGAGGGAGACAGAAAGAGGGCAGTATGAAGGGAATGAAACAGACCGAGACAGAGAGAGAGGCTTGTCTGAAGGCATTGGCTCACACAATTATGGGGGCTGCTAGTATAAAATCTGCAGGGTCAGCTGGAAGGCTAGGCATCCAGGGGAAGAGTCTGCTGGCAGAATTACTTCAGCTTATGCTTTGTTCTAATCAGGCCTTCAACTGATTAGACAGGGCCCACCCACATTACAGAGGATAATCTGCTTCATTCTAAGGCCACCAATTTAAAAGTTAATCTCACCCACAAACAAACAAATTAATGAAAAACCCCACTTTCATGGCAGCATCCCAATATCTGAGGACTGTGGCTCAGCCAAGTTGATACATAAAATCGACTATCACAGGGCCTAAAATTTTTTAATTATTATTCTCAGTTGCCTCTCTCTGTCTCTGAGAGACTAATGAACAACCATGCTGGAAAAGGAAATACACAGGATTTCGCATCAAAAGGAGGCAGTCTGGCATTCATTGAGTGCTTACTGTATACCAGGTACGTGCAAGCATGGTCTCATGTGGCCCCCAGCATGGGGATATCGCTTTCTTCATCTGACACATATGTGACTTACTCAGGGTCTCACAGCTGGTCCTCAGCAAAGCCAGGACTCAGACCCAGGTCTCTCCCCAAAGTCGGGTTCCATCAGCCCCCAGTGACGGCTACACCAGGGATGCCGGGGAGGGGGGGGGGAAGGACAGGCAGCCCAGAGACAGAGAAGAGTCACTACTCAGTCACTGTGAGCCCGGCTCCCCCTGGTCCCCAGCTCTCTCACACGGAGGTCTTGCACTTGATTTCTTACACACACACACACACTCACACACACACACACACACTCACACACAGAGAAGATTTAGATAAAGCAAGTAAGGTGCCTCACCGTGCACGCACACTTTTGTGGTGGAACAGTGGTGGTTGTTACAATAATAGTAAGTATAGGTAACGTACATGTGGCAGTGAAAGTGTCATATGTCACGGGCGAGGGAAGGGGGGTAGAAAATGAGAGGGTAAAGGGAGGCAACTTAACGTTAATGAGACCCAGGGAGGGCACGAGGCCCCAAATAAATCATCAGCCGCTCTTTCATTCAAAGACCACGTCACAAGCCCCGCAGGGGACCCCCTAACTAACAGTGTAGTGAAGGGGCCAGGGTGGGGACCCTCTGTCCATTGGGTGGATGAGAAACCTGTGGCTCAGTGAGGTTGAGCGTCCTGCCTCATGACACCCAGCACTCCGCTTTGGGGGTTCAAGCCAGGCCTCCTACCACGGCCGTCTCCACAACGAATAGACGGCCCAGGAAAGAGAGTCTGGATGGTCTTCAAAGAGTTCAAGGATCTGCTTTTCTCCATCTCTGAGGTCACACTGGGACCCAAGACCTTACCCACTACAGGAAGGTGGGGGGGGGGCGGTTGTCCTAAGAACTCGCAACAACTTATTTGATGGTCCCATCCTGGGGCTTGGCGCCAAGTGGGTAGGAGACAAACAGCAGGTCATAGATGAATCAGTGAATAGCAGCTCCTATTATCACCTGTAGCATCTGGTTCCCGGATTCAGCCATCCGTCCCCCATGGGGAAAGGAGATAAGAATATCGGGGCAGCCCTGTCCCGTCCATTGTTCTACCCCATCCTTCCAGATGTCTCCCAAGCCAAAGATTCCCACGCCGGCTGCACCACGATCACCTATTCCTTCACTTTTAATGTTCCTTTCTATGGTCCGCAGATGTTGGCAGGGAGACTAGGTGAGGACTTTTTCTCATTTTCACCCAGAACGGCCATTCCATCATCCTGAATTTCCTGGGTTTGTTCATGACAAGACACCCACCCTCGGGCTGTGCAGACACGGGGCTTGATTTTCCGCACCGCACCCAAGGCCCGGGAGATTCAACGTGACAGCCGGGATGTCGGAAGGAGCTGTGAGAGGAAGACACAAAATCAGAATCAGTCCTGCAGCTTGGAAGGCGGAAGTCAGGCCTGCAAATGACAAGGGGGCGGGGCCATCTGGCCGTTCCCCAACAGCCTCATGGAGGACGGCTTTATTTTCTTAAAACAATATATATTTTTAACCTTGGGGAAAGATCCACTGAGTTCGTCACATCGCTCATTTCGTGGCTCACACTCACGATTGGTGATTCAGGGTGTCTGTCTTGATTCACTTACTCCTCCTTTTTTAATCCTCATCCCCTCTGCAAGGGGAGACTCACCCATATTGCAACGCGCATGCCCTGTATGCGTCATCGCTGCGTGCAAGTACTGAATTGACACGAATGGTGTCGGGCCTCGGGTCTCTTACGCCTTCTTCACTCAGCGCCGTTTTGAAAGATTTGTAAGGAGCGCCTGGGTGGCTCTGTCGGTTAAGCGTCCGCTTCGGCTCAGGTCACTATCTTATGGTTCGTGGGTTTGAGCCCCACGTCGGACTCTGTGCTGACAGCTCAGAGCCTGGAGCCTGTTTCAGATTCTGTGTCTCCCTCTCTCTCTGACCTTCCCCTGCTCACGCTGTCTCTCTCTGTCTCTCAAAAATAAATAAAAAACATTAAAAAATATTAAAAAAAAAAAGATCTGTAATTGCACTGTTAACTACTGTTAAATCCACAGCGTCTGATCGCCACGTTTTTGTACCCGTTCCCCCGGGGACCCCCGCTAGACGCCCAACAACCTTTGATGAATATCCTGTATGTGTCGCTTGATGGAGATAATGTGAGAATTTCTTTGAGAAACAATATCCGGGGAGGAATTGCAGGGTCGTGGGAGCACGTATGCACCTCAATTAGACCAGGGCCAGCCAGGTGACCGTCCAGAGCAGCGGTTTCCGCCTGCACCCCCCCACCAGCCAGGCGCCGGGTTTTCTGTAGCCCTGTGTCCCCACCCGCATTTTGCATTATTCTCCTGCTTTCTGTGTTTTTACTTCTGCCCATCTAATGGGTGTAAGTGAGATCTTGTCGCTTTACTTAGCATCCTGCTGTTTGCTGCCGCGGGTCAGCGTTCTCTTGGTCTTTTGGGGTTCTTCTGCGAAGTGCTTGTTTATGCCCTCTGTCCAGTTTTTCCTTGCAGGTCCTGTTTTTTCTTGTTTGGCCGGCACTTCTTCGATATTTTCAATATTAGTCCCTTGTCCGTTTCCAATAGTGCAAATACATTTCTCTGTTTACCTGTCTGTGCGTGTGATCCAAAGTGTCCCTCACCAGACAGAAATCTTCAGTTATCATCAAACCCGTCTCTGTTTTGGTCTTGTGGTCCGTGCTTTTGACACACACACACACACACACACACACACACACACACACACTCGTACACATGCGTAGTTCCCCGTGAGAATTTCTTCTGTGTTATTTCCTATCGATATTCTAGCCTTACCTTTAAAACTGAAGTCTCTTCCATCAGGAATCCTCTTTGTAAAGTGGCTTTTCTTTGCCTCCGCTTGGTGGGTCCGTGTTTCTGGCCCCATGGGTGAAACCCTTCATCCTCTCCCGCTGACTTGTAGGGGCACGTTTGTCCTGCTGGGGCTCCACCTGCACTCACAGGTCAGCCTCTGAGCTTTTTACTCTGGTCCACGTTCTCTGTTCCGTGCTGTTTTCATTCATACGTCCTTGGGTAGGGAAAATCCTGACTCTGCTTTTCGTTTTCCGAGTTGACTCAGCTATTCATGGACTTGTATTCTTGCACGAAAATTTTAGAACAAGTTTGTGGAGTTCCCCCAAAAATCCAACTGAAATTTCATCAGGCCTACATCGAAACAATAGCTTAGTTGGGAGACTGACAAATTTGTGACATTAAGTAATGCTGTTGAAGAACATGAGTGCCTCTCCATTTTTGAGATCTTCTTTTTGTTCTTTCATATCAAATGTTTAAACTTTATATTTTATTTATTGCTTGTTTCTTTCACAAGCCTTATGAATAGTGTTTCTCCTATTTTTTTAATAGTTTATTACCAAGTTCGTTTCCATATAACACCCACAAGCGCCCTCCTCCATGCCCATCACTAATCTTATGAATTTAATCAAAAGACCAATCTTGATCTCATTACTCTTCGTTTTTGTTATTGCAATAACTACTGTCTAGTTCGTTGCTTTCTTCCCTTATCCTCATTGTATTTTCTCTCTGGCTAAAATGCTCCTTGGTATCTTTCTCTATTCTCTTGATGTCGGTGCATTGCATGTTTATACATGGAAATTCTTATACAGTAAAAAGCTCTGGTTGGCAGGACATGGATGTGTTAATCACATCCTCCATGACTTGGCCATGTCACCTGGGTGAATCACTGAGCTCCTCAGACGATCTGTATCCTACGCTGTGAAGGAGGGGATGGCGCTCCTGCCCAGCCTCTCCCGCAGGTGAAGACCGTGTGAGATAATGCGTCGGAGGAACCTGGAGGACCCACTGATCTTAGTCTGTTTCCCTTCCTTTGCTCCAAAGCTAATGAGGAAACCACAAATCACAGATTTATGAGAATCTCAAACCACTCGAAGAAGTGGGTCCCAACTAGGGGTAAGTTTGCGCTCAGGAGACATTTAACAATGTCTGAGGACGTATTTGGTTGTCACAACCGGAGGCAGAAAGGGGCGCTGCTGACATGTAGGGATGCTGAAGACCCATTTCTAGGGAGAGACCAGGCATCTATGGGGCATCCGATGATGCAGAGGAGCAGCCGCCACAGCACAGAACCACGTGCCCAGACGTCAGGGGTGACAAAGTCAAGAAACCTCATCTCCAAGGGGCCTCCGGTGGCATCTGCTCCCACTGTCCACCCTCTCTTCTTCCTTATAGGGACTCTGCTGGGGACAGGAGTCATCACCTAAGAAGACAGCTAGCAGTAGAAAAAAAGGGCACAGGCTTTGGAGTCGGGCAAAGCTGACTCACCCTTTTTTCTGACTCATCATCCATGAACCTCAGCTCCCTCATGTGTAAAGTGGAGAAAACAGCTGCAATGCCCGGGCGCCTGGGGGGCTCAGTCAGTTAAGCATCTGACTTCGGCTTGGGTCATGATCTCACGGTTCGTGGGTTCGAGCCCTGCATCAGGCTCTGTGCTGACAGCTCAGAGCTGGAGCCTGCTTCTGGTTTTGTATCTCCCTCTCTTTCTGCCCCTCCCACACTCGTGCTCTGTCTCTCTCTCAAAAATAAATAAACATTAAAAAAAATAAAAAAGGTGTAATGACCACATGAGATATATCTCTGCACAGGGCCCAGAGCAGAGCAAGTGGTTGACAGATGCTAACTTTTGCAGTTAGCCCCGGTTACTCCCAAATGGGTTTCCAGGGACTTCAAAATTCCGCACTTTGGCAACACGACTTCTTCTGTCTGAAGGCCCCGAAACCATTGGCACAGAATCATTCGTATGGTCATTCCCCGTCTTCGGATCTCAGCTCTGTCCTCTGTAATGTCGACGGGGCCACTAGATCCAAGCTTACAGACTGCCTGCCCTCAGCCAAAGTCAGTTTGCTGGCGTACTTGGTGCTCGGCATGCATTGTTGTTTTCCTCCTAAAATCCTAAAAGATTTCTCTTTTATAAAAATGCGCAGGTTTTACCTAAAAATCTGGAACTCTAGCATCTCTGGAAGAACAAACGGTCAAGCAATCCGAGGCCTCTGTCACTCACGACGACACCCTGGGAACTGAGCGTGCCCCTCCATCCGCGGACACGTGCTCCTGCCCGCCACGGTCCCCACCGCTCCCTGTTGTCCCGCTCCGCTCCTGTGCATTGCTTCTGCCTCCTGGAGACATTTAACTTCACAATTATTAAGATATATGGGCTCCCTGGCTCCTTTCATCTCTCTTAGAAATCATGAGTTGCTACTCAAAGAGGGAATTTCTTTGATAAATTACCAGAGGAGTATCTAACGGCCGATGATTTGCTACAACAGAAGCTCTCCTGGACTCGGATTCCATTTTTAAACAAGGAAAGGGGAGTCTCCTTTAAAGGACCGGATAGCCAACTTGTTAACGTTAATGGAAAGGGTACCTGGATTTGCAGAGCTCACAGAGACAGAGGGAAGACCCAGGGCGAAGGGGAGTCTCGGGGGGCTCCCGGGATACAAGCAGTCATTTCGCCCTACAAATCCACCCCTGCTGGAGGGGTGATGGGCGGGCTCCCTGCAGACATAAAAACTTAAAAATATATATATATTTTTTTTTAATCCTGGAGATGAACTTGGCCCCTTTCCAATTAATCTCTGCAGAACTCCTACGTCTGCCAGCAAAATTCTCCCCCCGGAGTGATTTCAGTACAACCCAGGCAGCAAGATGAGGAACCTACGGTTTAGAGAGAGCTGGCACTTCACCACATGTGCCACCTTGCACAAGCTACCCGATGTCACCGAGCCTCAGCGTCCTCATCAGCGCGACGGGAACAGCACTGCCACCTGCTGCCCAGCGTGCCTCCACACGCGTTGACAGGCATCCATCTCAGCCCCTTTGTCATACGGGTCACAAACAAGCTCGGGCTTCAACACGTCCCTTGCGACACGTCCCTGCTTTTGGGGGTTGTCATGGCTGCTAGGACAGAAACCCATTCCCCAAGTCCAAGGAAAAACTCCTGAAAACCAGGTCTCCAGCACAAACAAGGGTGCGCTGGTTCCACCAGGAAAAAGGACAAACACCACCAATCGGTGGTGGTCTAGCCATCGTAAGAAGATCCGCGTCTGTGCCCGGATGGGGGCGTCTTGTCACTCCAGCCAGGAAGCCACGGCAGGCGCATAGTGGGCTTCTGTTGTGGGTCTGCCAACCCCAGGAGCTGGAAGCCATTTGGCAGTTGTCTGGAAGGCTATGAAAAGCATTCGCTATCTCTGTGGTTTTTTTGGCTTTTCCGCCAGGAGTTTTTCTAAGGACCTAATCGTGTAGAAACAAGAATTAAGAGAAATTATGTGAATTCACTACGTAAGGCAGAAAATGCTTTACAAATGTTCCCTAGAGTTATGTGGAGTCATGGGTTGAACAGTGAGGCCCAAGGGTCAGAACACGCTAATGTCGACGGAGCTTCTGATGGAGCCGCTCCTAACTGGGGGTCATCCACCGACCCCGCAACCGTGACAGAACAGGCGCCCCTGAACTCAGCGCTCTTTGGGAGAGACTGAAGACAAAAGGGAAAATGTTCACACGGTAATGGTAAGTGTAAAAAGCAAAATAAAAAAATACTGCAGAGGCAGTGAGGGGACAAAAGGAAAGTGACAATGAAAAAGAACAGTAAGGCGCTACTGGGTGACGCAGTCGGTTAAGCATCCGACTCTTGATTTTGGCTCAGGTCATGATCCCGTAGTTTGTGAGCTCAAGCCCCACATTGGGTGAGCCTGCTTGGGATTCTCTCTCTCTTTCCCTTTCCCTGTTTCTTTCTCTCTCTCTTAAAATAAATAAATTAATTTATAAAAAAAAAAAAAAAGGAACAGTAAGATGACGGACAGACTCTAAATTTTCCTTTCTGTGATTTTTATAATGCGTTCCCATTAAGGAGAAATGCTGTGTTCTGCACACTGCTTGAAAGTCTGGGGCCTCCGTGTCCAGCCATGGCCTTCCAGGTCTTTTTATAACTACAGCTACTTATTAAGCACCTACTATGTGCTCAGTAGGCACTGTCCAGGGCACATTTTGCTATGCTGGTGGGACTCTCCAACCTCTGTTGCACAGATCTCAAAGCGAGAAATCAGCCTTACAGTTTCTACAGACGGGAAAACGAAGAGCCCGGGGTCACATGGCCATGAAGGGCAAAGGTGGGGTTGAAGCCTAGAGGATGCACGGAGGATGTCTGGTCTCTTTCCAGCACCCAGGGTCACCCCAAAGAACTGGGACATGGAAGGACCCTTAAACATCCTTGAGTGACAGGGCTAAAGGACTCCCTCCTTTGCCCCTGACGGTACTGCTGTGACCTCTACAGGAAAGATGATCCTTTTTAACCGAGAGAAAGCAGTTCTGGGGCCCAGAAGCATCCCCAGACAGAAAACTGAACCAGAATTGAACACAGCTACGTCTTCACTGGTCAGAGTCAGCCTTACGATCGTTTCCTCCACAGTGGTTTTCACCTCCTCATAGAAAGCCATACTTGTTTTCCATTGACTGTAGGGACGTAAAGATTCCTTTTCATCTCTCCTTCCTTTTCTGCGGATCTCGGAATGTGCCTCTTTCAACGTGCATTTCAGGATTCACGCTTCTGGGACTTGAGGTTGAACCACGCCTCCCATCACGGAGTTTTCTATTACAAAACGCCTGAAAGCCCCCCATAATGGGGCAAGTGGGGTCCAAACTTTCGATCACAGAAGACACGCTGCATTATTATGAGGTTGGTGAACATCAATGTTTTACAGGTGCTCTGTGCAGTCCCACAAATCACAGAAGACGGTGGAAGTCAGGCTGTACGCTGCGCTGAACACGCGTCACTTCCTGGCCGTCCACAACTTCCACGTCACCCCTTCCCGGCATGACGGGGACACTTGGGCATCCTCCGTCTCCCCAACCCCGTGGACCTGAGCCCTCGGTTAGTTCGCGTAGACCCAATGGGCGTGATTGCGCACTGGCGCACGCGCTCCTGCGTCCGCTGTAATGAAAGCCATCCAGCCTCGGTGGTGAGGCAAAGCTCCAGTCGCTGTAACAGATAGAAGGGGCCTGGAGCAATTTCCTGCCGAAGAAGCCGACGGCTTGATTTAGGCATTTTTACCCCTCAGAGCTTCCGCGTGAACACCTGTCCTTCCAAACTCGACTCATTTTTGCAAAGTCTGCTTTTAAGTGCAAAACTGGTGTCACTTGTTAAAGTTGAAAAGGTAACCTGTCCCTTCTTTGCAAGGCCCCTGGGAGGTCAGCCCCGTCTCCCACGTTCATGCGCAAGTGTTGAAGGGGCCAAGCTGAGACGCGGCTCTTGGGAGCACAGCCTCCTCCACACCCAGGGGCTGGAAAATGGCTGGGCTCACAATGGAGGGTTTCAAACTTCCCCCCCACCCCCACCCCCACCCCCACCCCCACCCCCACCAACGGCAGCCAGCGCTGGGCTAGCCGCTCTGTCTGCAGGGCTGGGAACTCCGTGACTGCAAAACCACTTCTGGGACAAAGGAGTATTTCTGAATGTAGAACTATCCCGTTTCAAATTTGTTCTCTACTCTTAGCAAACAAAGCAGATCGAAAGGGAGGAAGCTGAGCCCCTCCCGGGAGCACTTGGTTTTGTCTGGCCGGGGGCAGTCTTCAGGCTGGGTCGGGAGACGGAGGTGACAGGGGCCTATGGAGATGAGCCAGGGCCACCGTCTGGGCCGGACTGGCCTGTCCTGTCCCCACTTCTCCCCTCTGGGTCCCCTTTGGGCTCGGAGGAGGGGAATGGGTGAGTCTCTGGCAGGCACTGGAGTAAGTGGCCAGTCGGTGCATCGCCTCCGTAAGGCCTCCCAGGTCCACAGCCAAAGCCCCCATGGAGCTGGAAGGGCCCCAAGCCCTGGCTGATCAGGCCCACGAGGTTTCATTTTTAAATAAATGCGTTTAAACTTTAAAACATAAGACGACTTAAAGAAATATCAAGTAAACCTTGTGTTAGGCTGACGTGCATGCAGTGTGTGGCTGGTTGCCGTTTTGGCCGTGATGCTCTAGCCTGACCCTGAGCTTTTCAAATGGATTCTTCCTCTAGGCCCTGGGATCAGGATGCTATTTGGGGTTTCCTCCAAGCCACCAGGCTCTGGGGGGGACTGGAATTCCTGTGCTCTGTTGGAGTTGCCTGACTTGAAGTCTCTCTCAGGCCAATCGAACCTACTCCAAACCTTACGGCACCGCAGAACCTTGATGTCAAGAGAGAGAGCTTGCCAGTGGCAAGAAAATACCACTGGAAGTCAAAAAGCAGCCAAGCCCTTGGGATAAGAGGATTAACTCACTTAGCTGCTGGAAGGTAAAGCTTTCTGGAGACGGCATTCGAGTCAGGAGGAGGGCCAGCCCGCTGTTGGGTGGGCTCCTTGATGCAAAAGGAATGTGGGTTCTGGGGCCCCCAGAGGGGCAGCGAGGGGAGGCCCCGCGGTCCCTGTTTCCACCTGCAAATGCCAAGGTGCAGGCTACAGCAAGGTGCAAGGAAGGGGAAACGCAAGGGGAGTAAAAGCAAGTATTTGGGAGAAGACTGTCCTCGGGTCGCTTGCCCTTGTATTACAAACGTCATCCTGGGTGTGCTCCAGAGCACTTTGTGTGGGAAGAATCCCATTCAACTCTGCAGAAGAGTTAGAACGAGTTTGCTGGGCTGACGGGTAGAGAATGGACACAAGGTTCATTAGCAACAGTGGAAATTGCAGTTAAATCTCCAGATCAAGTACTGGAGTTGGAATTCTGACTTGCTGCCCTTTCAGTAATGCATGTGTGTTGTGTGTGGGCATTATTTTTAGAGAAATAGTTTGACTGCTACCCTTGAAATATCCAAGGCTGTCTGAGAACAATAGTCCAAGACAAAGATTATCCATCCATTCTCCAATTCCCGAAACTCTTGGTCTATATCAGGTTAGATCATGAAAAAGATGGTTTCTAGACCACAAGAAGTTATTTTCTTACAGAAATGCCTTTGCTAAATTACACTGAAATAAGAACATCCCTTTGCTTTCATATTGAAATGTGATGGCATCTTTTTAAAAAAGTCCTTTGCCTGCTTATTATTCTGATAGTAAGAATCCTCGTGAGAAAGTATTTGCTACATTTGGATCAAAGGTAATCTTATCTCTCTCAAGAGGTTGATATGTTTCCTTTAATAAGACAAGTGTTAAATAATTCATCCTGTTTCTATTCTTGCTTTGGGTGCCAGGAAGCTCCAACTTAAATTAATGTGTTTAATGCCAGTAACTATATTGGCCTAAATTTTGTGTGTGATTTTTTTTTTTGCCTACTTCAATATAGTTTTTAACAATCCTCAATGATAATTTCAACAGTCCTATGATATTTGAGTCTGATATATAATATGTCTGTTATATACCAGATATGCTATATACTGGATATATGAGACCTCTTTTTGCTTGCCACTGACAGATAAGATATCCAATTCAATTTAGCTTAAGCAATACAGTGGGGGTGAGGAAACTTATTGGCTCCTATGTCTGAGAAATGAAAAAGTTCAGAGTAGTTGTGATCATAGAAACTTAAAGAGCAGGGACAAGTCACACAGACACAAAAGTCAGCCTGAAAGAGCGCCCAGTGACCACAGCTGAAACAGTCTGAATGAAATAAATAGCAGTTTTAAATTATAACCCAAAGCAAAAAATATATGAGTCCATACCTATATAAATAAATGATCAAATAAGCCAATCAATAGGGACAAGAAACAAATCTTCCCTATAAAAGAATTGCAGCTAACATACGTAGATACCCCCTTTCTAGAAGGTGGACTTTAATTCCTCCTCCCCCTCACAGGTGGGCTAGTTAGTGGCTCGCCTCCAAAGAGGTACAGGGTAAACTTAGAAAGGGGAAAACAGTACTTTTGCAGCAGAGAAACGTGGCAATCACCATCCCCTTAACCAAGCGGTGAAGGTCAACATCACCAGTGATGTGTCCCTGATAGGCTGTGACAAGAAGGGGACCTCACTTCCTTGGTATTCTCTTCTAAACCCCATAACCCGAGTCTAATGAGAAAAACATCACACAAGCCCGAGTTGGGAAATATTCTACACGATACTTGGCCAAGATTCCTCAAGACTGTCAAGGTCATGAAAAACAAGGAAAGACTGAGAAACTGTGATTGACCAAAGGAGACCAAGAGGACCTACTGACTAAGTGCAAGGCGATACCCTGGATTGGAAAGAGGACACACATGGAAAAACTGGTGAAATCCAAAGAAGCCTGGAGTTTGTTAACAGTGATGTGCCCGTGTTGGTCCCTTACTTGTGACAGACGAGCCACGGTGAGAGCTAATGGAACATGTCAACACTGAGGAAGCTGGGTGAGGGACTCCTGGAACTTTCCGTGTGCTACTGTCTTCGTCAGTTCGGGCTGTTCCAACAGAACACTGTAGACCAGACCGGGGGGCTCATGAAGGTGCTTACTTCTCACAGTTGTGGAGGTGAGAAGTCCAAGGTCAGTCTGTTCTGGTGACAGTCCTCTTCCTGGTTTGCAAAGGGCCATTTTATGGCTGCCTCCTCACAGGTCAGAGAGAAAGAGAGGGATCCTGCATCTGCCCTTCTTTTTATAAGGGCAGAGATTCATGGGGGCTCCACCCTTGGGTCCTACTCACCTCTCAGAGGCCCCACCTGCAAATACATTGGGGGTTAGGAGTTTAACATATGAATGGGGGGGCACAACCCATCCAGACCTATCTCTGCATCTTCACTGTAAACTTGAAGTTATTCTTAAAAGTAGTTTTAAAAAAATAACAAAGGGACAAACCAAAGATAAATAAGATGGCAGACCTAAATACCATCATAGCAATAATCACATTAAATGTTAATGATCTAAACACTCCAATGAAAAGGTAGAAGAGTCAGAATGGACAAAAGAGACCCAACGACGTATTGTCTAAAAGCGATGTGCTTTAATTATGATGACCGAGAGCGCGACAGGAAGTGGGTATAAAGCAACTTACCCATACAAAAAGCAAGCCTAAGAACAATAAAGGCAATGAATGTTAATAAAGTTACATAGAAACAAACATGCATAATCTTGAATTCCAGCCTAGATGAGATCATGTCCATCCAGTCCTGTTGGATCTGTGTTTTGATCCAGTCTTGTATTTGCTCCCTGTTCAACTTCCTCACCCCATAACCAGTCTTCACAACCTTGTATTTATTTTCTCCTCACTCTCCCCTTGTTTGTAAAACCATTTCTAGACATACGATGGCTACACATATACAGGTATCTATACGCAGACAAAATATTTGTCGCTATTTAAAAAAAGGGTTCAAGGCATACACCCTCGATTTCTGTTCTGCTCTTTGAATACTTTATACAGATGGCCCCCGGACCCAGATAGAATGTCAACTTACTTTTTTTAATGTACTCAGAATTATCCATTGCTATAACTATCATGAAGTACTACGAATTATTAGGCATGATCCACAACTTATTGAACACCGAACATATATATTCTCACATTGTCTGTGTGATAAGCATTCCCAGGTGTGGGATTCTGGGCCGAAGGGGCATGTGTTTGTAATTTTAATACGTTTTGCTTAGGTTACTCGTTGAGTTGTAACAATTGCATGTCTACCAGCAATGGGTCCAGGACACCATCTGTTCAACACGGAGCCCCCCGACCCGGCCCCAGCCCCCAGAGCTGGCGTGACTGCTGCTGGCACTCACGCACATCGTCCGGGGTCTCCCGGCCCAACTGGTTCGAGCAGCAGCAGCCTGGCCCACAGCCCCTCTAGCTCCCGCCCCGTCTCCTCCCTCCGGGCCCCAAACCCCGGGTCACGTTATGTGTACGAACCTGTTCTTGTCCATCAGGGCCAGGTGCTTCTGTGCAGAAGTGTCTAGGTCTTCTCTAGCTCCCCATAAGGCACCAAGGCTGTGGACTTGGAGGAAATGAATGACCAGCCTGGGAGCCAATAGGACGCAACCTTCTGGTAGATTCCGGTTTATTCTACCGGATTCCAGTTTGGCTTTGCTTCCCACTCGCCAACTGCACGTTCATCTTCTCCTTCCACTGGCAGCCCTGCTGGCCTCAGCCCCACAACTGACTTGAGGACAACACACTGCCATAGACTGGTTTCCATGAACGTATAAAGTCCAACGCCTGGAATAAATCCCTTACGACACCGGAGCTGTCCCCCCTCTTTGTGTCCCCCTTACTGACACACCAACCGCCCTCCAGTTCTCCAGCAAAGCAGAACCTGACTCCTTGACTGTCCGTGCTAATACCAGCTGTTACTATGGTTACTATGGCCACTGTTAACCCCGTCTGCTTAACTACAGGTTGGAATCCACTGATGCCAATTGGCGAGTCAATTCCGCAAACATGGATTGAGCACCTACTGTATGCTCTCTGTGAGGTCTCCTCCTACTAGCTATAATCCTCGTTGAGGGGCGCCTGGGTGGCTCAGTCAGTTAAGCCTCCGACTGTGGCTCAGGTCAGATCTCACGTTCGTGGGTTTGAGCCCCGCATCAGGCTTTGTGCTGACAGCTAGCTCAGGGCCTGAAGCCTGCTTCAGATTCTGTATCTCCCTCTCTCTCTGCCCCTCCCCCTCTCATGCTCTGTCTCTCTCTGTATCAAAAATAAATAAAACATTAAAAAAATCCTCTTTGATAGCAACAAAGCCAAAGGAATGTCTTGAGATGAGGCGGAAACAGTTTACACTTGTAGTTGCAGCAATTTCCTGTTGGATTAGTCCTCTAAGGGTTTTTCACAGAAACAGACTTTTCTCTGGGTGATCAGATGACCCCACGGGTGCCAGTCGTACTGACCTTCCAAGAGGCTAAGATCAAAGAAGTAACCAACCAATGCCGACTTTATCTTAAAGAAAAAAATAAAAGATCTAGCACACTAACATGGGTCAACATCTTCAGACATTCATTAATAGTTTAATTAATTGATATTTAATGCTGGGATCTGCAAATGCTTGAGTGGCATTCTTGTTACTTTTTTTTTTAAATAAAAAATAAATAAGACGGAAACCCCCTGTCCATCCCACGGAGCTTTTAAACCATGTCTCTAAATTCTTTGATGGTCCTTCCCGTCAAAAGGTAAGGGTTTATTGCCTTCCCTTGAACATGGGCTGGCCTTTGTGAATCTCTGGGAAGTGACGGTGCTTGGACTTCTGAGCCTTATTCATAAAAAGCAAGATAGATTCTACCTGGCTCTCTCTTTGGGGCATGTGCCTTTGGAGCCCTGAGCACCAAAGGACTCCAGCTACCCTGAAGGCACCGTGGGCAGGAAACCGTATGGAGGGTCCTCACGGAGATCCGAACGCCCAGGGAGCCGCCGCTGCCCAGCCCACGTCTGCCAGCCGTCCCCGTCAGACGCGTGAGCGACACTCGGGTGATCCTAGCACCAGCCAGCATCCATCGTGACCGTGTGGGAGACAGACAAAGCCACCCAGGGCAGCCTCGTCGACCCCCCAGAACCATGAGAGTTAATAATAATATGATTTGAAACCACTAAGCCTCGGGGTGGTTGGTTAGGCAGCAATAAATAACTGGAACATTCTGGGTTGAGAAATAAATAGCAGAGTCGCCCTGCTCTCAGGACTCACAGGGCAGGGGAGACAGAGTCACGACAGTCTGGATCTGACCTCAGCACCCCGTGGAATGTACCCAAGGCCCAGAGGAAGCACCGGGCAAGACCAAGTCTGCCTTTCAGATTCAAGTACTGGGCAATCTCACAGCTTCTCTTTATTTATTGACTAATTAATTAATTTGTTTATTTTTTTTAAATTTTTATGTGTTTTAATATTTATTTTTGAGAGACAACGGGAGCAGGGGAGGGTCAGAGAGAGAGGGAGACACAGAATCCGTAGCAGCCTCCAGGCTCTGAGCTGTCAGCACAGAGCCCGATGCGGGGCTCGAACCCACGAACCGTGAGAGCATGACCCGAGCCGAAGTCGGACTCTTAACCGACTGAGCCACCCAGGCGCCCCGCACACATCTTTTCTTTAAAAATAAATAAATAAAGAGCTCCTTTATTTGGTCACAACTCCATCTGCCACACACGAAATCACTCCTGAAACCCACGAATCCAGTTGGCTCCCGTTACATTTGTGCACAGATGAGCTTATTGGTGGCAGCCTGGGGTCCCACCTACACATGGACTCTCCTGGGGCGCCTGAGGGGCTCAGTCGGTTGAGCAACCGGCATCGGCTCAGGTCATGACCTCACAGTTTGTGAGTTCAAGCCCGGGGTCTGGGCTCCCTGCTCTCAGCACGGAGCTTGCTTCGGATCTTCTGTTCCCCTCTCTCTCTGTCCCTCCCCTGCGCCAGCTCTCACTCTCAAAAATTAAAAATTAAAAAATTAAAAAATAAAGTAGAAAAAAGACGACTCCCCTTACCATCCCATATATGCATATGCCAACGTGTTCTGGAAATTATAGCGTGGCTTTCATTTGCCACGGCAACTGCTTCCTGCAGATCCTGCAAACTCTTCTAATTGGAAGCTTGGCAGACAAATGGTCCCTTCTTCACAGTTGGGCCCATGGAAAGGAGACAGAGCCAACACTGTGGAGGGCCAGCTCGATGCCAAGCGGTCAGGTCACCTCCCCTGATCACAGAACCACTGCCAGGCAGGCTCTATTACAGGCAGGGGCATTGAGTCTCAGGAAGGAAAGGATCTGCCCCGCTCCGCCCAGCCCCGCCACCCCCCCCCATCAGCAGAAGGCAGCCTGGATGTGAAACCAGATGCTCCTGCTCCGACATCTTTATGTTACACGTTGCCCGGTGCCCCCCGAAATGATAGGTTGGAACCTCCAGGACCTCAGAATGGGACCTCATATGGAAATAGGGTCATTGCAGATGTCATAAGCAAAGATGAAGTGACAATGGAATGAAATGGGCCCCCTAATCCAATAGGACTGGTTTCCTTTTAAGAAAAGAGACACAAAGGGGCGCCCGGGGGGCTCAGCAGGTTCAGCGTCGGACCTCGGCTCAGGTCATGATCTCGCGGTTCATAGGTTCGAGCCCCATGTCAGGCTTTGCGCTGACAGCGCGGAGCCTGCGTCGCATTCTATCTCCCTCTCTCTCTGTCCCTGCCCTGCTTGCACTCTCTCTCAGAAATAAATAAACATTAAAAAAAAGAAAGAAAGAAAGAAAGAAAAGAGACACAAAGAAAGACACACAGGAAAGAAAGTCATATGACCATGGGAGCAGAGTCCCCAGAGACGTAAGACATGGACAGAGCACCAAGGGTGCCGACCTCCACTGGAAGGTAGGAACAGGCAAGGAAGGGCACCCCTGAGAACCACTGAAAAGGGCACGGCTCCGCCTCCAGAACTATTGGAGGAAACATTCCTGTGCATTTAAGCCCCAGGTTTGTGCAACTTGGTGATGGCGGCTTCAGGAAACTAACACACACCCGCGTCCCCGAGAGCTTTGACCTCCGCGGGGGGTGCTCACACCTGATTCTCTTTACCTTGACCCTGACGATCTGGGGTAGGAGCAGCAGGATCCAGAGACGCTCGTGAAGGATCCTTTCTGTGCTCACATAGGGCCAACCAGGCAGATTCCCCTTGGCCAGACCCGCCACGGTCTGCTCAAGTGTCTGCACGTCGGGGAGCTTTTTTCTAAAAGAAGGAGCTGGGATATTTTGGTTGCAGTGTGTATTATGTCACAGGAGTCCTTGTTTATCCAAAGGATTTTCCACGTAAATAAAGACATTTGCAAATTGATTTAAATTAATCAGGTGTGACTGCTGGGTAAACAGAGGGGAAACGCTGTCCCTGAGATCCGGGCACTAGAACAACCAGGACCCTGTGCACAGGCCTGAGCCACCGGCGGCCTCGGCGGCAGGACTGCTGTGGTCTAGGAGCGAAGATGAAAACCAGAGAGGAAAAGAAACCCGAAAATATGAGAAACATCTTGGGTATAATCCCAAAAGACACGGCTGGACTCAAAGGTCACCCTAGAGATGTGAGTTTAAAATACGGCCTCCCCAGAACCCCAAGGCGAGGGATTTCTACCTTCTGGACTTTTCCCACTCCTTCTGCCCTCCCCCGACACACACAAACAGACACAAGCACACAGACATGCGCGTGCCTGGGTGCGCACGCGCACACACAAACACACGCACACACACCGGGGCACAGGGTCACTGCACATTTAAAGTGTTTTTTTTTTTAATTTTTAACTTAAAATTTTTTTAAATGTTTATTTACTTTTGAGAGAGACAGGGCATGAGCAGGGGAGAAAGAGAGAGAGAGGGAGACGAAGAGTCCGAAGCAGGCTCCAGGCGCTGAGCTGTCAGCACAGAGCCCGACGCGGGGCTCGAACCCACGAACCGTGAGATCATGACCTGGGCTGAAGTCAGACGCTTAACTGACTGAGCCACCCAGGCGCCCCTATTTTTATTTTTTTAATGTTTATTTTGTTTTTGAGAGAGAGAGAGAGAGAGAGAGAGAGTGAGCAGGGGAGGGGCAGAGCGAGGGGCACAGAACCCGATGTGGGGCTCGAACTCACAAACCAGGAGATCATGACCTGAGCCAAAGTGAGACGCTTAACCATCCGAGCCCCCAGGCGCCCCTGCAAGTGTTTCTAGAGAGCTCACCGCCAGTCCCCGGACTACATTCCTGGCTCCCTTCTCCTCACAACAGCCCTTCAAGGCAGTTGTTGCCCATCCCATTTTGCACACAGGAAGACTGAGCCCCAGAGACGTGGAGCGTCTGGCTCAAGACTCCGCAGTTGGCTAGCAGCCCAGCAGGGAGACTAAACCCTCCTCTGAGCTCCACATCCCTGCCCCCTTTTCCCACCGAAAGACACGAATCCACATGTGTTCTGGCCACACTGAAAGTGCTAAGGCTCGTGGAGCGAACGAAGCAGACGGTGCCCTCGGGGAGGCGGGGACACGCGGAGACGTTGGCAGAGGCTACAGGCTTCCAGGTAGAAGACGAGTAAGTTCCGGGCATCTGGGGTGCAGCGTGACGAGGGTGCTTGACAGCGCTGTATCAAATACTCGCACGTTGCTAAGAGAGGAGATCTTGAGGGTTCTCACCGCAAAATAAAAACCCCAAAAACGAAGGGTAATTACATGATGAGAGCGGTGTCAGCTAATGCTTCGGTGATCATGGTTTTGCAACACAGACACGCATCAAACCACCACACTGTACGCCTTCCGCTTACCCAACGCTGTAACCTCACTTCTGCCTCAAAGAGGCAGGTGAGGGAGCTAAAACAATGCGTGTTGTTTGGTTCCATTAATATGAAATGTCCCCCAAAGGCAAATCTGAAGAGAGGGAAAGGAGATTAGTGTTTGCTTAAGGCTGGGATGGGAATGGGGATGACGGTACCGGGCACAAGAATTCTTCTGGGGGGAATGGAAATGTTCTAAAATTAGACTGTGGTGCCAGGGGCGCAGCTCTGTAAACACAAATTGGTGAAGTGCGCACTTCAGACGGGTGGGTGAGTGTTACAGTATGGACACTGCTCCTCCACCTGCTCTTAATAACCACGGCAACCCCAGAGCAGCAGGACCCCCACCCTCGGGAGCTCCCGGTCTCCTCCTGGCTGCTCCTCTCCATGGGATGACCGTCTGCTTCCGTCAGGGATGGAACTCTAACGGGCACGGGACTCCCCGGGGGGCTGGACTGGGCGTCTGTGAATCTCCAGTGAAGGCGCATTTCCAAGCAGCCTTTTTCCCCTCTTGAGAATCAGTTGTTGGAGTCTGTCCACACGTCACCTCTGTCCTGCTTACCTGGAGGGTGAGTTCAGGAAGGGGACCGGCAAGCCAGATGGGCAGTGCCCCGCCGAGCCACCTGCTCCGCTCCCTGGGCACCTGCCATCCTGGGGGCCAGCCTGCAGAGAGAGGCCGGGGCCTCAGTATCAGTCTTGTCGGCGTGTGGATTTCCCGTCTTCTCTCCCCGGTAACTTCTCCGTTCCCAACAGGAGCAGGGAAGAGTGATCAGGTCGGACCACATGTAACTGCCAACAGTCCAGGTCAAACGGTAGAAGATGGCCATTTGCGACCATTCAATCTAACCTTTCTCGGGTGCACTCAGACCCTAACACTAACCAGTGGTGTTCAAAGTTAGGTCATGCCGGGATCTCCTGGGGACTCAGTAAAACTAGGAAGGCCCAGCCTCGGTGGCCTTGATCCGTTCTCTAGGAAGAGCTGCACACACGAAGACGGAGAAGCCCTGCCACAGGGCAAGCATGAAGCTGACAGCTCTGTTTACCCCGTTGCAGTTCTGGGATGGCCCACGGGGCCCACTGAGCCCGGCCTGAGCCACCTGCTGTGCGGGCTCCAGCAACTGTTACATTTTCGGAAACCGTGTGAGCCATTAGTTAAACACAGTTGTTAAAAATCAAATTATATGCATTTATGATTAAGTAAACTGTATTAAAAACAAAGGTCATGCATACTCAAAAGTCATCATTTCCTGATAATTTTAGTGCATTTTACTATCATCTGTGCTTGGGGGCTCTTTACATCCATTGTTATCAGTGAGCTGAAAATACATCCCCATTTCACAGATGAAAAAACTGAGGTTTGGAGAGTATCTGACTTTCCCAAGATCTCAGAGCCACAGACTGTTGACCTAGGAGCCCAGGTTTTTAACCAACTGATCTATTAGGTTCTTTCTGTGGACCTTTCCTGGGCTCGAGGCATGAATCTCCACCCACCTTCCTGGAAAGTACCACTCTCCCAACCCCCCACCCACAACTGGCCCTCCCCCAGGATTGCACCCTTGTCCCCCCCCACAACCTAAAGGGCAAGGTCAGGTTCCTCAGCACTGCTGGTGGGGGAGCTTTGGTGCCCCAAGTCTGGTCTCTTGCAGGGTCTCCCCAGCAATGAATGTCACTAGGTTGAATATACGCACATTTAAACAAGTTAAGTTAAATATGGTGAGTGCTCTTGAAGGTGAAAAAAGTCAGAAAGAGATGCCAGTCTTGAGGTGGGAGGGAAGCCTGCAGGGTAGGGGTGGTTGGCTGAGTAGAGGCATCAAAAGAGAAGCGGGGGGGGTGCTGTGCAACCCAGCCTGGCAGTGCTCTGCACCCCTCCCCCACCCCCACTCATCCGGGCTGCTCAGTCTCTCAAGGAGGCTGGGAAGGAGAGAGGAAGGAGGCCCACAAAGGAAGGGGCACCGGAGGATTTGCAGTCTGGTTTGCCCTCACCCTCCTGCCTGCTTTCCAGAATGTTGGGTCCGGGATGGTTCTGCCTCCACATGCCACGCCCACTCAGTCCAAGAAAAGGAAACACTCGGTACCAAGAACTTCCTCATATGATTCTAGTATTGTTTAAAAAGTGAAAGTGGGAAGAAAAAGAAAAAGAAAGAAAAATGTCATGACCAGTGAATGACACAGTGCTAACAGCAAGATAAGGGTGTTTTATTTTCTTCTTTTGGCTCACCCTCTTTTTTTTCTACAATAAGACTGTACATTTTTTAATACTGATGAAGAAACAACTTATTTAGAGAAGAAGGAGGGAGGGGTGGGGGAATAAACAGCAGAAGAAATGATCGCAGTAATTATGCAATTAATTAGCTTCGGGACAAAACATTCTGTCACATTAAATAATGTATCACTTTCGCCCAATTGCCCTGTAAGGAAGAAGCACAAACATTGTTAATCCCATGTAAAAAGCAGGAGAAAAGGCTAATTCATGATGGCTAAGAAAGGGAAGCAACCTAAGCGTCCATGGATGAATGAAGGGATAAAGGAAAGGTGATATATATACAATATATAATGAAATATTATTCACCCCTAATAAAGCAGGCGGTCTTGCCTTGATGAGCTTGGAGGAATGATGCTGAGTGAAAGAAGCCAGGCATTGATCTCACTCTTAAGTGGAATCTTTTTTATTTATTTATTTATTTATTTATTTATTTTTGATAGAGAGAGACAGCGCGAACAGGGGAGGGTCAGAGAGAGAAGGAGACACAGAATCCGAAGCAGGCTCCAAGCTCTGAGCTGTCAGCACAGAGCCCGACGTGGGGCTCAAACCCACGAACTGTGAGATTATGACGCTTAACCAACTGAGCCACCCAGGCGCCCCTCCTAAGTGGAATCTTAAAAAGTCAAGAGCATAGAAGCAGAAGGTGGAATGACGGCTGTCAGGAGCCGGGGTTGGGGGTAAACAGGGAGATGTTAGCCAAAGGCGACAATGTTTCAGTTGCACCTGCAGATCTAACAGCTCCGGGACTGCAGTGAACCACGCGTAGTGTAAACGGTAAAACTTGGATTGCGAGTAACTTGTTCTGCGAGTGTCCGTAAGACGAGCAAACTGCTAATACATTTTAACTTGATAAATGAGCGATGTCCTGCAATACAAGTCCTACGTGACGCCTGATGTCATATGATCAGTCACAACTGAGATAATGGTTCTTGCAATTCGCTTTGATATACAAGTGCTCTGGATTACTAACGTGTTTCCGGAACGGGTTACACTTACAAACTGAGGTTTTACTGCATGTGGAATTTGTCGAGGGGATAGGTCATAAGTGTCTCACCACACACACACACACACACACACACAGCAGTAACTACGCGAAGTGATGGGCGTGTGTCAATTAGCTTGATTGTAGTGATCATCTCACAATATTTACACATATCAAAACATCACGATGCTCACACTAAATATATACAATATTATTTGTTGGTTATACCTCAGTAAAGCTGGCAAAGATGGAGTGACCGAGGGCTGGGGCCTCTTAATGCTTCCAAGGTCAAGGCGAGGGTCCAGGGCTGAGTCAGGACGTGATCTGAAGCCTCTCAATTCTAAAACCAGGATTCCTGCTGTGGAGTTGAGGGCACTCTCTGCACTAAGTGACATGTGTGGAATGTCTGGCCCCAAACAACCCCTCCCGACCTCCCCAGATCCACACAGGGACCCTCTGGGCCATGGACATTGGGGCATCTTTGTCCCCTGACCACTGATATTTTCTGGGGGCGGCTGGGGGGCATCTGATTCAGGTGGGGCTGATCAGAGTTTCTTCTGTTAGAATCTGGAATGGGTCGTGGGGAATAGAAAGTGTGATGGGGACCGAGGAAGGAGGAACCATGTGTTTGCCCAATGACTGGGGAACAGAGAACAGCACTGTGCTGCAGGCGTATACAAATAAAGACAAGACAAAGAAAAAACCTCGAATGAGAGGTGAAGGGAAAATCTGAGCGACCCTCTAAGCCCTTCATCTAGCTTAGCTCTCCTTGTTCTACGTCCTTACATAACTGCCATTAGTGGATTGAGCTCATATCGACACTCACAGCCAGAAGATACAAACTAGTGATTTATTAAAGCATATTTGACTTCCAAACTCAGCGCTTTAATTTCCTAGAAGGAGCCTTATCTTTACTGCAAGCATTTACATTATTTCTCACCAAACAACCAATAGTAAATATGATATTTATCAGCAAAGCCCAGAACCAATCCTCGTATAAGAACGAAACAATGACACTTGTTATGTTCACTAGAGAACCTACTGAGTACAATAAGGCAAAGAAAAGAAATCAGAGAAATAAGTATTGGAAACGAACAGGCAAAATTATTATAGATTTCCAATGATATTACTGTCCACCTAGGATATCCCCAAAGTCAACTGAAAGTCACGCTGAACCAATAGGAGTTTGGTGAGGTAGGTTGGATATAATAAAATAAGTAAGTAAGCTATTTATCTGTATGCCAATAAAAAAAAAACCTATTGTAATGCATAATGGAAAAAAGGTCCCACTACCAATAGCAATGAGAATAAATCCAGTCAGCATTATGAAATATATATGGAAAGTACCGTAAAACTTTACTAAGGAACAAGAAGGAAATATTAAATACAAAGGTATACCCTGAAGTCAACTGCATTACTGGGCCCTAGTCTTCATCTCTCTCTGCATCCATTCATTAGCGTGGCCTCACTGTGGGCAGACTACTCCTTCAACCCTTGATGCTGGGCTTGACCATGTGGCTGGATTTGGCCAACAGCACATGAACAGAAGTGACAATGTGTCCATTCCGATCCCAGGTCTTAAGAGCCTTCTCCTTGCCTTTCTGTATCTCAGCCATTGTCTCAAGAGAAGGCGCCCCAGACCTGGAGCCCAGAAGGAATGAAAGGGGAGCAGACCCGGGCCCCAGCTTCAGCGACGAGTTAGGTCCAACTGGAGGCATCTATAACTTGCAGCAGAGCCACTCAGCCAAACCAAGCTCAAGTCAGCCAGTCTGCAGCCAACTCAGAGACTTGGAAGCAATAATAAATGCAGGTGCTTCAAACTGAGTTCCAGGACGCTTTGTTACACGGTAAGAGCTAACCGATAAACTCCATCTTCCTGGATGGTGATATTCAATGTGATAAAGATGTACCGTCTCTACAAATCAATCTACAAAGCTAAGTGTGAGGGCAGTCAAAATACCCACAGATATTTATTTCTCTGGGATTTTAAATGTACATTGTATAACAAATTTAACAACTAAAATTATCAGGGAAACACCAAACTAATGGAGGAGAACAAGATCTTACCCCGTCAGTTATTAAGAGATACCACGCAAGTAGATGGTTACACAACATGGTAACAAGTGAATTAATGGAACACAACCAAGGGGCATAAAGGTATAGATGGATGAGGGAGAGGGAGAGAGGGAGGGCTGGGATTGAGGGAGAGAGAGAGACAGAGGATCGATATGATGCCACAGACACATAGAAATGATGCTATTTTACAAATTAATAGTGGGGGTGATAGATTATATAGTAAATAGCATTGGAAGAACTGGCCATCACTTTGAAAATATAAAATTAAATTCCTACATCACCTTAGATACAAAAATAAATTCCAGATAAATGTAATAAATGCAACTCTAAACGTACTCAAAGAAATTACAGATAAGTATATCATAGTGTTGGGTAGGGCAGGCCCTTCTAAGCAAGACATAGCCCAGCAGCCATTAAGAAATAGGTTCACTGGGGCACCTGGGCGGCTCAGTCGGTTAGGCCTCCGACTTCAGCTCAGGTCAGATCTCACGCCCGTAGGTTCAAGCCCCGCGTCGGGCTCTGTGCTGACAGCCAGCTCAGAGCCTGGAGCCTGCTTCCAGTTCTGTATCTCCTTCTCTCTCTGCCCCTCCCCCTCTCATGCTCTGTCTCCCTCTGTATCAAAAATAAATAAAACATTTAAAAAAATTAAAAAAAAAAAGAAATAGATTCACTGGGGCACCTGGGTGGCTCAGTCGGTTAAGCATCCAACTTTGGCTCAGGTCATGATCTCATGGTCTGTGAGTTCGAGCCCCATGTCAGGCTCTGTGCTGACAGCTCAGAGCCTGTAGCCTGCTTCAGATCCTGTGTCTCTCCCTCTCTCTGTCCCTCCCCAACTCAGACTCTGTCTCTCTCTAAAAAAATAAATAAACATTAAAAAAAAATAGATTCACTGGGGCGCCTGTGTGGCTCAGTCTGTTAAGAGTCTGACTCTAGATTTCAGCTCAGGTGATGATCTCACAGTTCGTGAGATCAAGCCCCTGCACTGGCAGTACGGAGCCTGCTTAGGATTCTCTCTCCTTTTCTCTGTCCCCGTCTCCTGCTTTCACTGTCTCTCTCAAAATAAATAAAAACTCAAAAGAGAAGAAAAGAAATAGATTCACAGATTTTACTCTGTAATGAAACGCTCTCTATCGAAAAAGGCCATTGACCAAGTTAAAACACGAATGGCAGCTTTGAGAGGAAATATCAGTGGCGTATTTACATATACAGTGACTCTACTCAAAGCTCTAACATTAAGAAAAGGACCAAATGTCCCATAGAAAAATAGGGAAGGTGTGACAGGCGGTTCACGAATGCCATCAAGCAGCGACAAAGAAATCCAACCCTCCAGCCCCGCACACACCCACGGCTGACCCCTGCCGTGTGGGGGCGTGGGGCTGGCCGGCAAGTTCACAGCAAGGTTCTGGCCCTCAGGACCTCCCCCAGTGCGGCCGCCACCGGGATCCAGGCACCGTGGTCTGGGGAGTTAACTGGAACAGTTCAGGAACGGATTCCTCACCAGCAGCAAGGAAATGTGCGTCGGGACGCGAGGTACGTGGGTTCCCCCTGACGGCAGCCGGTGATGCTGTGACTAACGAAGACAGAAGTTCATGAGCTGTCCATGATGGACAGACCCACACGGGATGCCTGGGACTTCCGAACTTTGGACAGAGGGCATCCCCCTCGGGGAAAAGCACTGGGGAGAAAGGAGATGCTCACCCCTCACTCTGCACTTGGGTGTGGTTCAGAATCATATTCTGGCCTGGATGATTTATATGATCCTAAGAGAAAGAAAGTAATCATGGAGGAACGCCGGGGTGGCTCAGTCAGTGGAGCGTCGACTTCGGCTCAGGTCATGATCTCACAGTCAGGGAGTTCGAGCCCCACGTCGGGCTCCGTGCTGACAGCTCAGAGCCTGGAGCCTGCTTCGGATTCTGTGTCTCCCTCTCTCTCTGCCCCTCCCCCACTTGCACTCGGTCTCTCTCTCAAAAATAAATAAACAAATATTTTAAAAGATGAATAAACATTTAAAAAATTTTAAAAAGAAAGTAATCATGGAAATGAACGAATCCTTGGGTTTTAGCAGAGCGTAGGCCTGGCTACAGACACAGACGGAGATGGAGAGATAATGCTAGAGAGACCCAGGCATGGGCGCCGACGGAGAGATGATGATCAGATATGGAGAGATACAGACCTAGATTTTAGCCCCTTCATCACTTCCTGCTTTAAAATTCATGGTCTTGAACACCCAGCAGCCATCCCCACGTGACCCACAGAGCTGTGCTCATCTTAAGCTGTGGACGGCGCTGTCACAATTTATGACACAATCAGCCTCATTAGCCTGGTCCTGTGACATCTTTGTCCCAGTGAGGATGCTGGGAGCGTCATTCTGAGGGGAAGAAAAGCCAGGATCAGTCCCTCTTAATGAGCATTGTCCCGCTAAAGTCCCCCTAATCCGGCTCTGCTGCCCTCACCCCTGGATTCAGTCCTTCTATTGTCCCTGCAGAGCCTCCCCTTCCCCCAGCCTCTGTCAACTCCACCTGCACATCCTTTGTGTGGCCCCCTTGGAAAAGCCCGTAGGGCATGAATCTTTAAAGCTTTATTAATTCTGGTCTTTCCTGACCTCATCGCTTTCCTCACCCAGTAGAGTAACACCAAGGACATACGTACTATATGCCCAGGGCCCTATTTAACATACGGCACCCCGTTTAGTCCTGGGGCCCCAGGGAACGGCGGGTGTCACCAATCCCTCTGCACAGATGTGAAGACTGAGGGAGGCCCAGGGGCCAGGGGGCAGCCTCCACACCCTCCTGTGTGTCCTGCACACACCTCTCTCTGTCTCTCTCTGCATAGCTCATGGTCTCCACAGAATTCTGGTTTCAGAGCCTGTCCCCTGCCCTGGTGGGAGCTCTGCCCGGCTCATCTTAGCACCCCCGGCTCCCAGCGAAGGGCAGAGGGCAAAGGGCAAAGGTGTTGGAGGAGAAAAGGGCCAGACAGGAACTGAGGGGATAAAGCGAGGGAGAGAGGGGGGAGAAGAAAATCCAAAGGGGACAAGCCAAGTGAGGCCCGATGTGGGGCCCTGAGAGCAGGCGGAGCGGGGTGGAGGACCCTGGGAGGCCAAGACAAGAGATGGTCCCATTGCAAAACGAACCCCTGTCCCAGTGCAGGCTAAAAAACAGTGCCGTTCCCACGGGGACTCTGCATTCACACGGCGTCTCCTGCGGACCTGGGGCCCAGGGGTCAGTTCAGGCTCCTCTGTGTGCTGCCCCAGTGCCCAGAATGTTCCATCCTGTAGGTCTGCCCCAGGCCCAGGGCTCTGGGCCCTCTGGCCTTGCTCACAGCGCCATCCATCTGGCGCACCCCACACTCAACCCCCAAAGCGGTTGGGGGTCTGCTTGACAGCCTGGGCCCGGACCTCCCCCTCTCCTCGCCGGCCTGACCTGACCTGACCCGTCTCCGGGTGCTCTGGGCATGCCTGGGACACCCCCGTCCTGGACTCTGTGTCCAGCTGACCCTCCCAGACGCAGCCCATTCCAGTGAGATCCTGCACACGCCCCTGCTCCTCCCTGAGCCTCCGTTCCTCCCTGGAACATTCTTTGCTCTATCTCACCCATGATCACAAGCATCCAGTGGGAAAACACCTCGCTTCAAGAACCAAGCACGCGGTCGTGGAGCCTGTAACCGGCACCCCAGATGGTCTATCAGGGGTCTGTAAAAAGAGTGCTTAGATGCGCTATTCCACAGGCAAAAATATGGACTGTTGGCAACATCATATTCTGCCGTTTCACATCCAATTCATCTGGAGAGCCCACGCATCCCTCCCTCTCTCGGGGACAAGAGGGGGGAAAAAGTTGCTTTCGTGCTTCCAAGACTGCTGTAATCCGCCCTGGAGGGAACACAGGGGCATGAGTTATTAGCTCTGTTTTAGACTTGAGGCAAGCGTATCTCTGAGAGATTAACCGGCTCGCCGTGTCACCGGGCTCGAGGGGCCTCGGGAAGCAGAGCCAAGCTCGTCACTCTCCATCCCCAGAGGAGAGCTCGCCCCACCACCGCCCTGCCCTGCCTGCTGAAGCATTTTCTGCTGCCTTCTATCGGCAGTCACATAATTTGGACCAAACGCAGACCAACCCCTCAGGACACGAGGCAGCCTCCACGATTCAAGTGAATGGGATCGAAATGATTGAAAATACGCTCCTTTCCAGGGAGGATCCAAACAAAAGCAACGGCGAACGACAGAGCCTTCTATCATTCTGGCAACAGAGGCTTCTGGGGAGAGGCGGCGTGCAAGAGATTGCTGCCCCCTGGGTCGCTTCACCCCTGCTCTGAAAAACCAGTCGCTTGTAAGAGGCAAACACATCCAGGTTTCCAGGGGCAGTGACAAGAACGCCCCATGCGCTGGAAAGAATGAGCATCCTTAAGGTCACCCCCACCCCACCCCCGCTTTGCGGCAAAGAGCACACTCACCCTCGGTGGCTGGCTGCCTGGCGGTCACCTCCATCCCGCGAAGATGTTGGTCAGCATCCAAATGACCCCTCTACTTGGACGCCCTCAGCTCGGCTCAGCCTGGAGACCGTTGCTACGTGTGGGGAAGGCTTCTCCCCCAAGCGCTGAATGTCATAACAGGCGGCAAGAAGGCTGCACGTGCCAGGGGATGCCCTGCAGACCCGGCTCCTGGATCATTGGAAAGGGAACAACAGTGCATCTGGCCAGGACTGAAACCTTCCAGGGGAGAGACGGAGAAGCTGCGGGGTGGGGAAACGCAGGCCCTTCTGGAATAAAAGGAAGGGTAGCAGTACTCAAGTTGGGTGTTCAAGGGTCTCCTCTGAACCAAGAAATGAAGGGAGGAAGAGAAACTCAGCCCCGAGGGGTCAGATGGCTGTGGTTTCCCGGTGCCTCCCCGTCGGCATCTCCTCCCAGAGCCCCCGGCTCCTCGTCAATCAAGCGCAAGAAGTAACTGTCCCTGCTTCTAAGGGGAGGGTGCGGCGAGGCCTGGATATACAGTGTGTGAATGTCCCCGAGTTGCCTCCGGTTCTCAGCCCGTGGTGGCTGTCACCAGTGGCGTACTCAGGTCGAGGCCCATGAAGATGCTAACGGAACATCTACAGGCAGAAGGCCTGACGGGCCGTGTTGATCAAGAAAACTGGAAGTCACTGAAGAAACCCGACATGTGGGGGGCGCCTGGGTGGCTCAGTTGGTTAGGCATCCGACTTCAGCTCGGGTCATGATCCCACGGAGTCTGAGTTCAAGTCCCCGCGTCAGGCTCTGTGATGACAGCTCAGAGCCTGGAGCCTATTTCGGATTCTGTGTCTCCCTCTCTCTCTGACCAACCTCCCTGCTTGTGCTCTCTCTGTCTCTGTCTCTCTCTCAAAAATAAACATTAAAAAAAAAAATAAATCCAACATCTGGTAAGCCTGATCTACCAAAACATTGCTTCCATTGGTAAAGATCATCAAAGAGGGTGTTACAGACTGACTCGTGCCTGCCTCTGAAATTCATTGGTTGAAGCCCTAACCCCACATGACTGTATTTGGAGGTACGGCCTTTCAGGAGGTAACTGAGGTAAATTAGGTCATAAGGTTGAGGCCCTGGTCCGATAGGATTGGTGTCCTGATGAGGAAGAGACTCTAGGAGTCCGTGCATGCAGACGAAGGGCTATGTGACAACAAGAAGAGGCAGCTGGCTGCAAGCCAGGAAACCTGACCTCCCAGCACCTTGATCTTGGACTTCCAGCTTCCAGAACTGAGAAGTAAAGGTCTGTCCTTGAAGCCACCCAGTTCAGACTATTTTGTTTTGGCCATGCTGACGAAAGTATGGGGTCACCAGTCCCATCTGTCATCTGTCACTTGCTCTGTAAGAGTCATCTTCC
The DNA here is from genome assembly GCA_004023845.1 of Helogale parvula. NCBI lineage: Eukaryota > Metazoa > Chordata > Mammalia > Carnivora > Herpestidae > Helogale > Helogale parvula. Next base: position 33,720 of record PJEM01002709.1, read on the forward strand.
TGCCCGGTGGCTACCTTGGGGTGGCCCTCAGGGCTCAGAGAATCACAACACGTAGGTCATCCTCTGTGTGATCCAAAGGTGAGTGTCCAAGGGAGAGGTCACCTGCAGACCTTCTCAGAACAATGAGCAAGTTAGAGAAACACTGCTTTGAGAACTGGGTTCACAGGGTCCTCCTTTCCTACTTCCCAGAGTGGGCTCCATGGTGGCCCCCAAGACGTGTCCACATCGAAACCCTGGGAAACTCTGAATGTAAGATGGAAAAAGCATCTTTGTAGATGTCATGGGGAGATCATCTTGGATTGGGGGGGGGGCATGGCTAAATGCAATGACAGTGTCCTTATAAGAGGAGGAGATCGGACACAGAGACCAGGGGAACTGGCCATGCACCAGTGCAGGCAGAGACGGCATGATGCAGCCCTAAGCCCAGGGTGCCCGGGGACCTTGGAAGCCAGAAGTAAGCAACCTAGCCTCCCCTAGCGCCTTCACAGAAGGCAGAGCCCAACCAGCACCTTGACTTCAGACTTCTGACCTCCAGAGCCGTGAGAGAATGCAGCTCTCTTGTTTTCAGTCACCGAGTTTGTCATAAGGAAGCTGGCAGGCCTCCCCATCCCCTATGTCAACCCCTAAGCTTAGAGTAAAAGACATGCAAAACCGGGAGTAGCACATAACATGGTAACACAAAGTGACTGATGGCCACAGTTCTCGTTTCCTGAGGATTTGCTCCGTGTAGACACTGGGGTAAGCGTATTGCATCCATTCTCTCTTTCAGGTGAAGAGAAGGAAGCTCAGGAAGGTTAGGGGACGTGCCCAAGGTCACAAAGCCTACATCTGACAGTTGAAGCAGGTCATGACCTGATAGAATAGTGAGGAGCGAGAACGGAGGCTGCCCAACTCCAAGGACAGCGGGGCGTTGAATCGGACGCCCAGGTGAAGGCAACAAACCCTCCATAAGCCCCAACCCGGGGCTCAGTGACGACAAACGGTGTCGTCTCAGCGAACATTCAAGGGTCTGGGCAATGGCATCATGCCAACACGTGGTCACACGGCAGGACTCCAATCATTCGGCAAAAGTCTGAGTTCCGTGGCACCCGTAGCCGTCCCCGCCTGTCTGCTGCTGACGCTGCAGGCCGTCCCGCGGGCTGCTCAGTTACGAGCAAGGAGAGAAACGGGCCCCTGGGGGCTCAGTCGGTTGAGCATCCGACTTTGGCTCAGGTCATGATCTCACAGTTTTTGAGTTCAAGCCCCGCATTGGGCTCTGTGCTGACAGCTAACTCAGAGCCTGGAGCCTGTCTTCGGATTCTGTATCTCCCTCTCTCTGAGCCTGCCCTTCTCGTGCTGTCTCTCTCTGTCTCTCAAAAATTAAAAAACAGGGGCGCCTGGGTGGCTCAGTTGGTTAAGCCTCCGACTTCGGCTCAGGTCAGATCTCACGTTCGTGGGTTCGAGCCCCACATCTGGAGCCTGCTTCAGATTCTGTGTCTCCTTCTCTCTCTGCCCCTCCCCCTCTCATGCTCTGCCTCTCTGTATCAAAAATAAATAAAACATTTTTAAAAAAAACAAAAATTAAAAAACAAAATAGAGCAAGGAGAGACAGGTGCACACAGACGCCCCTCCCCCCATGCCTGGGAAGGACCACCACAGACCCAGGGTGAGAGGGACATTTATTCACTCACTCATTCATCCCACAGATTGGTCCCAGCTCCTACAATTAGAAGTAATAACTATATAACTAGTCTGTACACTTTTTTTAAGTTTACTTATTTATGTTGATGGGGGAGGGGCAAAGAGGGAGAGAGAACCTCAAGCAGGTTCAGCTGACAGCTCAGAGCCCGACATGCGCTCAAACTCATGAACTGTGAGATCATGACCTGAGCCGACATCAAGCGTGGAATGCTTAACCTACAGCCCTCCAGGTGCCCCCCACCCCCCTGTTTTTTTTAGTCTACATTCTTCAATCCCTAACATCAACATCTACCTCCCTGCCTGACAGAGTAGATGCTTAGTAAATGTTCTTTGAGCGCAACTAAATTTACAGAAGGGGAAACTGCCACCCAGAGAGGCAGGAATCTAACCCAAGTTCAAACACTGGACTAGAACTTGGAGCCTCTGAACCAGAGGCCAGTGATCACTTCCTGCTTCCTGTCCCCCGAGCAGGTCTGGAAGACCAGTGGGATTTCAGGAACAGGACCAGGCATTCAGGAAGAGGGATCCACATGGACAGATGTCCAAAGGTGGGGGGAAACGGTGAGTCAGGTCTGGGGACAGGACCAACCCAGCCTGCCCGGTCACCGACCTCTCTCCTCCTCTCTCAGAGGCCACACACCCAATTCTCAGAGCTGCAAAGAGTTTTACATACATAGTTTTCCTGTAAATGTCATCCTATAATGTTTCCAGAAGAAAAATAATGGAAATTTCCTAAGTTCAAGAGAGTCCTCGATTTTTTCCTTGCTGCCTTCTCACGGATCCTAAAATGCAATGCAATGTGGAAACACTAGTTGTGGGGTAGGAAAGAAAAAGTCCCAGGCACCTTAATTAAGTGTCATTATAAACAACTGTAAGATGAGTCAGATTTAAGGGACATGGTTTCAGGGCCGAGCAGGTGTATTCATTTCCTAGGGCTGCTATAAGAAATCACGCAAACTTGAAAGTTCTCTTATCTTATAATTCTGGAGACCAGAGGTCCACAGTTTAAGGGTTGGCAGAGTCACGGTACCCCTCAGCTTCTCGGGGGAGAGCCCTTCCTTGCCTCTTCCAGCTCTAGGTGGCTCCGGGCGTTCCCTGGCTTGCGAGGGCATCACTCTGCAGGGCCTTCTCCCTGGTGGATCTTCCCTCCTTCTCTTAGAAGAACTCCAGTCATTGGGTTTAGTGCCCACCCTAAATCCAGGAGGATTTCATCTTGAGATCTTTAACTTAATTACATCTACAAAGACCCTTTTTCCCAATAAGGTCAACATTCACCAGTTCTGGGGGCTAGGACATGGACATATCTTTTGGGGAACAACAATGTAGCCCCACTATCAGAAAAGACAAATGAGGTCCATTCCTGTGGAGACCCTATGCTTTCCTGAAAGGGCACAAACGAAATGTCCCACATACGATTCTAAGAGTCAGTTAGCTTGGTGGCCTGTGTTCTAAGGGAGCCCCTAACACGTGGCTGGGCCTTATGTCTCTGGCTGGACCAGTGACCAGACCAGATGCCTCCATCCTTCTCAGAGGCAAGATGGATGTGACAGAGGCCAAACAAGAGAGGTAAAGAGTGTTGGAGCTGACAGGACACTGCAGGTACAATCTAAAAGTCCTTGCGCTCAGAGCACCTGGGCGGCTCAGTTGGTTAAGCGTCCAACTCATGATCTCTGCTCGGGTCATGATCTCGCGATGCGTGAGTTCAAACCCCACATCGGGCTTTGTGCAGATGCTGCAGAGCCTGCTTGGGATTGTCTCTCCTCTCTCTCTGCTTGTGCTCTCTCTTAAAATAAATAAAACTTTAAAAAATAAAATAAAATAAAGGTCTCATGCCACCAGGGACTTTGATCAACACGTGGTTACGGGACCCAGGACACTTTCCTCAAATCCTGTCACCCTGTCAACAGCCCGGGCAGGTGGATAAGGCAGGACGATGACTACTCCTAACAGATGGGGAAACTGAGGCCTAGAGGCTGAGCATGGCGGCCATGTCCCCCTGAGCCAGGAAGTGGCTGAGTCCTAGCTTTTGACCATTACCCCTGTTTTCTCTCTACCCCGTTCCTCCCCACCTTCATGCTTCACCCCCCGATTTCCAAGCCTGACTTTGTAAAGATGAGCAGTGGCGGAGAGGAAGGAGGAGGCCTAGGGCTGTTGCCGCAGGGGCCCAGGTCGCAGGAGGGAAGATGCAGACACTCTCCTGGTCCCCGTCACCCTGCGCCCAGCTCTGCTCTCTGGCCGGACTTGCCCATCGAGCTCCCAGGAAGAGCAGCAAGTCAAGGGGAGGAAAATCCTTCTTGTCCTCTGGCCTGGTGCTCGGACGGCTTCCCCAGCCTCCCCTCCCTGCTGCAGTGCCCACAGGTGGGTGTGGATCCCGCCCACCCAGACAGCACCCTGCTCTGGGCATGGGGAGTTCAGGCTGGCAGGCAGAGCTCAGTAGCTGCTCCCGGCTGCCTTACCCGAAAGGAAGTTCAGTCTGCTCAAGATGGCTGCTCAGTGTCACTCATCATCAGGGAAACACAAATCAAAACCACACTGAGATACCACCTCACGCAGGTCAGAGTGGCTAAAATGAACAAATCAAGAGACTACAGATGCTGGCGAGGGTGGGGAGAGACGGGCATCCTCCTGCACTGTTGGTGGGAATGTAAACTGGTGCAGCCACTCTGGAAAACAGTGTGGAGGTTCCTCAAAAAACTATCCATAGAACTCCCTTATGACCCAGCAATAGCGCTGCTAGGGATTTACCCAAGAGATACAGAAATGCTGATGCATAGGAGCACATGTACCCCAATGTTCATAGCGGCACTTTCTACAATAGCCAAATCATGGAAAGAGCCTAAATGTCCATCACCTGATGAGTGGATCAAGAAGATGTGGTATATATACACAATGGAGTACTACATGGCAATGAGAAAGAGTGAAATATGGCCATTTGTAGCAAAGTGGATGGACCTGGAGGGTGTCATGCTAAGTGAAATAAGTCAGGCAGAGAAGGACAGATACCATATGTTGTCACTCATAAGTCTAACAGGAGAAACCTAACAGGGGACCATGGAGAGGGGAAGGGGGGAAAAGAGTTAGGGAGAGGGAGTGAGGCAAATCATGAGAGACTCTTGAATACTGAAAAAAAACTGACGGCTGAAGGGGGAAGGAGGAAAGAGGAAGGGGGGTTATGGTCATGGACAAGGGCACTTGTGGGGAAGAGCACTGGGTGTTATATGGAAACCAACTTGACAATAAAATATATATATAGATGGCTGCTTCCTTCCAGGCTGCTGTGGCCTTCCGGTGCCGATCACTGTCGCCCCTCACGCTGCCACCCCGTTCTCACTCACAGCCTAGGCCTAACCCCCCTCCACTTGTGATGGGCTCCAGGGAGAAGCTACGAGCAAAGATCCATCAGACTGCAAAGGCCTTGCAAACACTCATGGTCTTCATTATCAAGCTGAGCTGTGCCCGTTCCCTGAGATGAAGCAGCTTAAAGATAAATCCGTGCCCGTGAGTTACTGTAACTCCCCCCAGGTTTACCTTCGAAGATGATCCCTCTTGATAAGGAAAGGGTGAGATTCTATGTCAATGCCATGGACATCAGCCGTGAGGGAGGGAGGGAGGGAGCAACCGATTTGGGGCAGTTCTGTTCCCTGAAGCATTAGAATCTCATGGTCACTGGCAAACTCAAAGCTTGATTTATTTGGGGAGAGGAACATCATGACAGTCAGCATCTGTATGAGGTCTAAGCACATCCAAGGGTCTTTATAAACTCTTAGAATGCACAAGAGATCAGGCCAAAGTCTCTGTGGCATGAGAAAGTCTAGAGTGATCCAAGAAGACTGCCTGGAGGAAGCAGCCTGTGGAGGATTTCGTTACCAGGAAGGACAGGAGTCTGGGCCTTGCTTCATGCTGAAACCAACATGCTGCCACACCCAGGAAGAGTGGCTACGATCATAAGAGCAGACAGAGCCAGATATAAATGGAAAGTTCCAGAGCTGGACCAGAGCTGGAGACTTCTGCTCTTCCACTCTTCTCTTCCTGGCTGTGTGATCTGAGGAAAGCGGCTCGATGCCTTTGATCCAGTTCCTCCTCTGTAAAATGGGAAGAACAGACCCCACATGCCCACATCCCATGGTTGCTATAGAGACCGAGTTAATGGCTGTGAAGAAGGGTCTGTAAGCTGCTGAACGCATGCCTGGGACAGATCCCGTGGGCTGGGATTGGGGCCTGGGGCCAGAGAGGGACTTGGAGCCTTGGGGAGGCGGTGGAGACAGGGGAGCCTTCACGTGTCCGCTGCCTCAAAATTACAGCATCTGGAAAAATCACTTTGATGAACTCAACTACCCTTCACAAATCACTGTATTTTAAAATCCCTTCCAAAACAAAACAAAACAAAACAAAACAAAAAAACCCTTCTCTGCAGAAGGTTCCCAGTGTGACATGTTTTTCTCTCTTCTGATAGAAGACGGAGAGGGTGCCTAGCAGATGCTGAGGAGACACGGCCTCCCCCCCCCCCCGCCCCCCATGGCTGGCAGTGGACGTGAATCATTCGCATTGTTAGCATGACCCTGGCCATGTCCTTGGCTGTCTTCCGACAGCTGGGAGGGCGGGGAAACCTATTCTGCAGGTTGGTTTTAAAATAGGGAGCTGAGCACCGCACGTGCCCTACGGGGTGCCCACCACGCTGCTGCCTTCGGTGCCTTGCAGGCGCTGCCCTGCCAAACCCTCGCCCTGCTGGTTCACCTTTACCCTCACCTCCCCTCCGCCCAGCCGACCTCTCCCCCCCCCCCCCCCCCCCCCCCCCCCCCCCCCCCCCCCCCCCCCCCCCCCCCCCCCCCCCCCCCCCCCCCCCCCCCCGAAGGCTCTTCCCTTCCCCCACCCACACATCACCACATGCCTCCAAGCATGTGGCTCCAATGATCCACTCTAGGAGCTTCTAGGACCCTGCGTCTGGCCAACCACAGAATTTCCTGGGCCGCCACTCCACCCCCAGCACTGATCAGCCTGATTCACATGCAGATGAGGACAGATGCTCATCGGTTCATGTTTGTGACTCAGCTCAGCAGAAGGCGGGCCTGGAGCCCAGCAGGGGCTTGGTGAGTGCTGGAGGACCCAAGGGAGCTCCCTCCTACACAGACGTGTTCCCACCAGAGGACCAGTCCGGCCTGCTCTCTGGTCTCCCTGCTGCCACCCTGCCTGCCTGTCTTGGTGCTGTGGCTCTGCCTGGCCAAATGCTAACTCCCCTACAATGAATACTTCCTCCAGGAAGCCTTCCAGGGTTGCGGCTATCTTCCCTCTTGGTGTCCTCGGCAATGCCATGTAACTTAGCGCTTCTTGACATCCTGTTTTCCATTGTTCTAAAGTTATTTCTTGCACATCACTGAGAAAGCAGAAGGCCTGAGGCCAGGCATCAGGAACCATATGGTGTTCTACGAGATCCACCTTGTATCTCCCCCCCCCTCCCCCACCGGTCCCCAGTTCCATCACCGGGCCTAGCACTGCCCTGAAACCACAGAGAAAGGAAATGAGGCATCAGGCAAACTGGTGTAAATCCTCATCCCTTACTAGCCAGAGTTTTCATCTTTGGTTTAAACTCTAAACTTCAGACCGGGGTCAGCAACGTTATTCTGTAAAAGACCCGACAGCAGATCGGTTCCATTTTTGTGGGTCCCAGAGCCTCTACTGCAACTGGTCAAGTCTGCCTTTACAGCATAAATGAACCAGGCACAGCTGTGTTCCAATAAAACTTTATTGACAAAACAGGCAGTGGGCCAGACTGGCCCATGGGCTGCAGTCTGCCCATTCCCTGCCCCAGAGGATTACTTGAGATGGCATTTAATCCCCTCACCACAGAGACCTCAGACCACGCTGTCAAATATCCCAAATCCTGCCCCAGGCCCCGAGCACCCTTTTCTCTCCTCAAATGACTGTTTTCATCCTGGTACTTAGCGCGTCTGAAATTACAAACCTGTTTGGTGGGGGACTGTCTCTTCCCATAGAAAGCAAATCCTAGGAGAGCACAGCAACCGAACAGCACTGAGCAGAGACTGGGCACCCCTGAATATTCGTGCGCTGAAGGGAGGCCATTGTTTTATCGAAGGTCTCCCATAAACATGTTGTTTGATTATACCCTTATGACCATTATCATTGTGTCGATACATTGATTGTGATTAATCGCTGGCATTTGCAAAACCCACGTGTGACTTTCATGCGCCCGGGAAATGATCATCTCCCCGTTTTGCAAAGGGGAGGGGCGGCTGAAGCTTCAAGGTGACATGGCCTGCTGGCGGCCGGGCAGAGATTCGAACCCAGCCCTCCTGGCTGGTCCTTATTAAGAAAGTCTGGCAGGGGCGCCTGGGGGGCTCAGTCGGTTGGGCGGCTGACTTCGGTTCAGGTCATGATCTCACGGTTCGTGGGTTCAAGCCCCACGTGGGGCTCTGTGCTGACAGCTCAGAGCCTGGAGCCTGCTTCAGATTTGGTGTCTCTCTCTCTCTCTGTCCCTCCCCTGATCACAATCTGTCTCTCAAAAATTAATAAAATGTTTTAAAAAACTTAAAAAAAAAAGTAAGTCTGGCAGCGCAGAAAGAGAACTGCACTCGGGTCTAAGATTCAAACTTCCTTAAATAGACACGCCATTTCACCTTGTGCTTTATGGTGACAATAATCCCAACTTCTCGGGGGCCTGGGTGGGATTAATTGAGTACAGATGACAAAAGCAGAACAACGCAGGCCAGACGCAGGACAAAAGCTGTCGAGATAGACACTGTTCTGAACAAGACGGCGGTAACCACCTCCACCTTGCCCCCTGAGGCTTAGCAGGGATTAAAGACATGCCCAGGAAAATGATTAAGCAACTGTCAATCCCGGAACTAACATAAAATACATTTTTTTTGCAACACCCTCCTCCCTCCCACCGCGAGTTGTAAAAAATATCTCCCTTCTTAAAAAAAACAAAAAACAAAACTACACAGGCACATCTTCTATAAAGACAAAAATAAGCCATGAAGACCTACGACCTTTTCAGAGCTTTAATTAGTCAGGAAAAGGGTTACGTGTTCATCTGCTCACTTTTGCATCAGAGACCAGTTATCCTCCAGGCTGAAAGTGAAACAAAACCAAGGGGGTTTTGTCCAGCAGAGGACAAAGGGGGGCAGGTGGGGGGGAGGCTGTCTCTACGTTCACCGGAGCATCTCGGGAATCTTGGTGCGAAAGTAGGCATGAAACAGAAGAGCAACCTTAAAGCTGAGGAGCAAGCACCACCAAGCTCCTGGCAACCTGCACCAGCCCCGGGGAGCGGGGTGGGGGGACACCCCTCCTTTGAAGGTCCCAAGCAGCGTAGCAGGAATCACGATGCTGGGGTTACGTTTAGGACCGCAGGGGACATCAACAGGCACACGCAACTTTCCAGCCCTGCCCACTTCAGTAGAAAGTGATTCACTTGGTTTCAGATTTAAATATTTATTCCTCAAGTACAAAACAACGTCGAACATGCGCACCCCCTAACGTCCCAGCCATCTGGCCCCGAGTCGCAACATCTTCAGATGAAACAGCCAGCTGGGATTCAACTTCACAGAGTTCTGAGTCTTTCTCGCAGAGGGGGCTTTCCAAATGCGCCGGGCCTCCCTGTTTCTTGGAGAAGGGCCGTTCTAGTTCTCTGGTCCCAGAGTTAGCACTTTGAGGATTTTCAAAGGAGGATTAGCCGTACCCCATCTGGAAAGAAGCGTCTCTTGTCCTTGCCCGGTGATGTCAATAATTTGTTTGGGACGCGATGAAAGCGGACAGTCCCAGTGAGGCTGGCTGGTCACACATGAGCGGGTGTGATTCAGACCACACGGGCCCCAAGGCTGTCCTGCCGTAAGCTGCTACCTGGATGATGATGCGGGGGTCCCCTTGAGCCACAAGGTCCCCCTCTCTGGCCAGATGCCCTTGCCTCCCCTCCCCCCGGGTAGCAATTTTCTATGCAGCCCTGTGGCCACGCACACATTCAGCATGCTATATTTTCACTGCAGGATGCCGGACATCATGAGTTTTTTTTCTCTGAAAAATACTTTTAAGAGACTTTTGTCTCTACCCCATCCTCCCCATCCCGCCCCCACCCCCAATGTTTTTTAAACAAGTTACTATGTGTTAGTTCTGAGCACCAGGAACATAGCAATCCACGCCGGGGAAGGAGCTCAGCCTTACTCAGTTAACAAAGAGAATTTGTCTCCTTAACCCGCGCTGGCATTTTCTGCGGTCAGCCTCCCCGATAGTGCAACAGGGCAGAAGCAATTCCTGGGCTCAGCTCTATACACCCGGCAGGTCAGGGAGGAAATGACACGGACTCTTCTGAACTCTGTCCATCGCAGCTAGAATTATCTCACTAATTATAGCTTCTCCAAAACAGCTCAGGCTAAGAAGAGGGCGACAAACACTCGGCCGAACGCAGCTCCCTCGGCTGGACAGGGGTGCTTCACTTGGTCAACCAGACTCCAGAGGAGTCTGAATTAGGACTCAGAATTGGGAAAACAGGAGGCATGAGCAAAATGAACTTCGAAAGGAGAGAGGAGGGTTTGGAGGAGGGATTTTGAAGATGTCTCTCCAGTGATGCTTCCCAGGGCTGGACACTTGAGAACAAATGAGGGTTGCTGGGATCCAAAAATTATAGACCCACTTAAAAATACCACATCATGGGGTGCCTGGGTGGCTTAGTCGGTTGGGTGGCCGACTTCGGCTCAGGGCACAATCTTGCGGTTCGTGAGTTTGAGCCCCGCACGGGGCTCTGTGCTGACAGCCCAGAGCCTGGAGCCTGCTTCGGATTCCGTGTCTCCCTCTCTCTCTACTTTGGCTTCTTCCCCTGCTCACACTCTGCCCTTCCCTTGCTCACACTCCGTCTCTCTCTCAAAAATAAACATACACAAAAATTTTTTTTTAAATACCACAACATGCCATAATTAATCCTGTTTGGTTCGTGGGTCGTTGGATTGCAAAGACAATGGCACTTTCCTCCCCTACCCCCCACCCCAGATATAAAACCAAGTCAGAGGTCTTCTATGTTGTCACATGGCTCTGCGGACAGGCTTGGGGGGGGGGGGGGGGACACACCGTTGTCCCCACAACAAGTGAGAAGCCCCGCAACCAAAAGACCCAGCTGGCTCTATTTCTTCCAGAACTTTCAAGGAGCTTTGCACTAGCGGCTGCGTTTTGTTTTCATTTTACTTTTGGAAAACTTCAAGGTCATTTCATAAAACTTGGAAATGGAATCCTAACCCAGGCCAGCTTCTCTCCTTCACTCTAAATCTCCTTGTCCTAAACCTCTTAGGGAGAATACAACCTATTCTACCTTATCAGATGTTTCCTTGTCTTAAATCCATGGCAGTCAATTTAATTTCATTACAGTCTGTATCCTGCGGTCACCCATAAACTCCCTAAACCAGCAACAATTAAAAACAAGGTGCATTCCTTCATTCCTAATTCCAGTCTACTGATCCAGACAATTTCAGGGTGTTTTTCAAAGCACACAATAATAAATGCGTCAGACACTCTGCTGGGTTCTTACATTATCTCTAATCCTCCACTCAAGCCCATTGTGCAGGTGAGGAAGGAAGCTCTCCAGGGTCCCTCCACATGGGGAGCACACGGCCCCATCCAAATGCAGGCTCCTGTCACCCCTCCCTCCCCAGCCTGGAATTCTGTCTTCCTTAAGGTGGAGGTTTGCACCTGCAGTGTGCAATGACGAGAGAAAGTGAATTTGAGGCACTTGACCGGGATCTCTGGCAGGGAGGTCTTGGTGAGTAAATAATTTTACTTGAGTCACTGAAAAACCCATTTGATTCAGAAAGAGCACACCATGACCTCTACCTCCCAGCCCCCAAACCCTCCTCAACACAAAGAGATGAAAAAGAAATCACGCAGACCCATTAAAAAGATGTCCTTCACGTCAAGACACAAACTCCAAGTTCAAAAGTCAGTAAAAGGCAACTTGACTCCGGAATGGTCACGCCCAGGGATGCAGTTTATGAAGTGATCATTTTCAAGTCCTCTCCCCCCACCACTCACGCACAGCTCGCTGCAAAAATAGTGAGATCACGCTCTGTGCAGCACACCCAGAACGTGAGAATCCCATTTCTTCCCCCACACACTCCATTTTCCTTACTTGTCAGCTGCCTGCAGCCAGGGCCCTCCTTGGCCCAGGTGACCTTGGCAGCTGGAAGCCATTACCCCATACCTTGCTACCACCCCAAGACGTATGTGGGAGAGTGCGCTCGGGTCTGGGGTTTTCAGGGCAGGCTGCGCCATTTACTATGTGTCCTAGGCAAGGCATTTAGTCTCTCTGGGCCTCTACTTCCCGTCTGCAAAATGGGTTGCGGTCCTCACTCCCCCCCACCCAAGCCGAGGGCCAGAGATGTATGTGGAAGGCCTTTGCAGGGGAAAGTGCCGGACTCTTTCGAGGTGTTTTCATTGTCATTATTCTTCTTTCCCAGCATCTTCCTGGCACTTTAAGGCACATTTCACTCCTCACTCTTGTATCATCTGCTGTTGGTGACCTTTTACACATGGTTGTATCACCACCAAAAAGAATACTCAGTTCTTCGAGGCAGCCTGACTTACGTAAATTAAGAGCCTTGTCCCTTGAAGACGACTGTTCTCATTCTGGCCCTCTGTGTTAACTCTGTACCTCACTTGCTCAACTGTCAAATGGGGAAAACACCTTCATTTGGGGCAAAGGTGTGGCACAGGCTACAGGCCAGTCGGGCGGCTACTTGCTCTTTATGCCTTTGCCCCTTTGCACACACACCGCGTTCCAATGCTGTGATCCAAATTCCCACCAGAGAGAATTACAAGGCCCAAGGACTCTTGAAACCCAGTGCCTTCTCCCCCAGGACTCTCCCTGGCCCTCCCTGACTCCAGCACCCAGGCTAAGACAAAGGTTGGAGGCTCACAGCTGACCAGGCAATGCAGGAAGGTGGGTGGATTATATAGAATTAGGCCATCCTGACATTTCCCTCTTCACTCCAGATGGGTTGTCTCCCGTGAGCTGGGTCAAGGCGAAGTACTTTGCAGGATCCTCCAGCGTGGGGACTTAGACAGGGAGGATTTCTCTTTTGTCACCACCGTGCATCTTCCCCAGGAGCTGGGAGTGGCCTTCTGGGTCTTCCTCCCTCTCCCCCTTCCCCACAACCCCTGCACACTCTACTTGTCCTGGCTTTTCCCCAGGTGATCCTGGGGGAGGAATGTCTGAGGCCCTACCCGTCCTGCATTTCTCTCTCCCCATCACTTGACATGGACACCACTGAGATTAAACAAATGCGGGGGGGGGGGGGGAGGAAGATCCCCGTTTAGTGGGAGTTCAAGTGCAAGTCACGGACACAGAGACATACAGAAGTTGATAGAGTTCCGGGATGTCCGATGGCTCAGGCTGGAATGATGCCGCCTGCTTCTGTCCTACTTCAGAATGCTCTAGACTAACGAAGCCCTGGAGGAAGGGTAGAAGTCAGAGCTCTTCCTGGGTCCCCCTGCAGGCTCACCCCTCTCCTACGGGACAGAGGACAACACCTAGGGACAGCAGTGCAGGAGGAGTGCAGGCCAGGCCCGGCCCATGTTAGCCTGAGGTCTAGGAAATAGACAGAAGAGCCATGGCTAAAGATTCATCTGAAATGTCATGTGAAACGTCACATGACGGTCCCCGAGTATCTCTCATCAGATCCGGTATTAGTGGAAACATGTCCAACCACAGTATTAAGATTCACTTGGGCAAAGATGATTGTTTTCTAAAACCGAATGTTGTTAAAGTATTTAACTTTTCTGATCCGTAACGTCCTTATCTATAAACTGGCGAAAACTCTCCATCGCGGAATTCTCGAGAGGTAAAATGGGAGAATGTACAAGATCCTGAAGGGCTGCGTCTGATACAACATAAATCATAATAGTAGAGATTAAAAACAGCAAGGGGTTCTGTCATTTGCTCAAGGTCACACACTGACCAAGGCAACCTTGACTCCTGAGGCAGACCTGGCCGTCTCCTACTTCCATCGAGGGATACTCCTTATTAAAAAGGTGGTAACCGGGAGTCACTCCATATTTCAGAAGTGCCTTTCCACCTGCCGCAGGAGTCATTTTTACCTTTTAAAACATAAAAAAGCTTCAGGAAAAATATCACCTCCTGGGAAAGGCTATTCTGCCCAGTGGTTCCACAGCCAGGATGCACAGCCTTCCCCCCGGAGGGACCTTGCACTAAATCCCAGAGGCAGGGGCCCAAAAAGGAAGCACGAGGTCATTGCTCCCTGGACAGCACACACTTCAGCCAAGCCAGGAGGCTCTCTGAGCCTTGGCTTCCTTATCTATAAAATGGATTTGTTGTAAAATCAATACTGTGGAAACATTCAAACCCAATCCTGCTGGCCCTTGGCCTCCATCCCCCAACGCCGGCCCCATGCTCTTTGGTCTTCATCCCTGGCCCCAGCGCTTGGCCAGCACCGAGAAGCTTCCTGGCTCCGCAGGTCCTTCAGAGGCCGCTGACTCGCACAGGCGGCGGCCCCCGTCTAATGCAGAAAGGAGACTGTCGGCGGTGGCAGGAGAAAACCAAAGGCGTCAGCCCTGCCACTGCCATGGCCGGGCGCCCTGATACCCGGTTGGCCCACGGGACTCAGGGCGCGTATTTGTGGCCACCCCCGACCGCCTGGGCTAAAAGCGCCATGGGCCCAGTGCCGGCCAGGGTCCCCACTCAACCCTGGGGGCCTGCAGCTGAGACCCGCCAGGCCGGGGACATGTCGAGCAGGGTCGAGGGGCGGAAACGCGGCCCGGCCCGGGAAAAAGGGAAGCTGCAGAGCAGCCAGGAAAGATCCAGAAAAGTGTTGGGAAAGGGGTATGCCCGCCACCTAATGCCACCCTCAGGCCTGGGGATTTCGTGGGAACAGGGACCAGTGAGCCGGCTCTGGAGAGGCTCCCGGCTCCGGAGCGGATCCTGCTTTCCTGCTGGAGCTTCCCTAGGCAGTGAGGCGGAAGAGTCCAGGTTCTCCCCGCCGGCGAGGGGGAACTGGGACCCCATGCTGTCCCCTCTCACGGGCAATGCTACCACCCGCGGGCAGCCCGGCAAAGCCCCTCTCCACCCCTTCCTAGAGACCTAAGACAAAGGGGATTTTAAAACAAGACACCCATCCTGTGACTGATTCATATCCAAACTTTCCTTTCTTTTTTTTTTTTCTCCCCCCCCCCCCCCAGCAGGTCAGAGCTACCCAATTTTTTCTTTTGAAGCTACAGACTACTAGATTTCTTTTCCGGGCCTCAGATGGGGTGTGGGGGTGCGATGGGCATGAAATACAGAATGTGGCCCGACTACATCGCCATCACTTTATTGTATCGTCACCGTTAACTTAACTATAAATACTACGGTGGGGAGCGAGGCGCTGGCGGCCTCGGACTTCGGGGTTCGACCCCCGGCGCCAACCCTCCCGGCTGTACACTATTTACAGCTCCTCGTTCCTCTTTCTCGGCCCCCTCCCGCAAGGCAGCGCGTGTGCAAGAAAGTAGCATCGTCTGTCTGTGCAAGTCCTTCGAGTTAGTCAAGAGCCACAGCCGGCCCGAGGCCGTCAGCTGTCCGAGTCCAAATCGCTTTTACCTTCCTCTTCCCTCTTCTCGGGCGACGCCTTGGAGGACGTCTTGTTCCACTTCTCGGCGTTTTCCGACTCCTCCGACGAGGACCGCTTCTGCCGCCTCCATTTGGCACGGCGGTTTTTAAACCAGACCTGTTGCGCAACGGAGGACAAAACAACAGTTAAGTTCAAAGGCGCGCTCCCCCACGGCCGGGGCACCCCCGGGGCCCTCCGTGGCCGCGCGTGACGCGGGCGTGGGCTCGGAATCCGGGGACCCCGCGCGCACGCCAACAAAAGGGCAGGAGACTCGCTCCCGCTTCCGCGTTTCCATTCAACTTCCTGGGCCTAAAGCGCCCTCCAGCAGCCTCCGGGCCTCCACGGGATGTTTTTCAAGTTCGGGGAGACCGGAGCAGAACCGAGCGAACCCGGCGGGGGCCCGATCTCGCCGGGAAGGACCAGCAGGCGCGCCCACCTCCACTTTCTCCTCGCGGAGGTGCACCTTCCTGGCCAGCTGCTCGCGGGTCCCCACGTCTGGGTACTTGGTCTCCTGGAAAAGGTTCTCCAGCGCTTCCAACTGCTCGTCGGTGAAGATGGTGCGGTGCCGCCGCTTCCGCCGGCAGTGCAGCTGGTTGAGGAGTTGCAGCTCGGTGCGCGACAGCGTGCCCACGTTCATGTAGGGCAGCATCTGGTGCGGCACCGGGGACACTAGCACCGAGCCGGGGCCCTCGTAGCCTGCGACAAAGTAGGGCGCACGGTCAGCCGCCTTCCTTGCCATTGCGCGCACGCCGGGCGGGCCTGCCCCGCGCGACCCACGCCGACTGCGAAATGCTCTGCAAGGGGGTGCCGGGAATTGGGGGTGCGCGGAAACCGAAGAAGCAGGGAAATGGGGGAGGCGTGCTGGAGCGTCCACGCGCACACTCGCCAAGCCAGCTAGCGAATCCCAAAAGCCTCGCCTCCCCCTTGCAGGCACTAAGTTACAGTTTCCGCTAACTCTCGCTTAAAGTTTGCAGCAAGTGTACAACCCCCCTTGCCCGATCCGGGGGGGAAAAAAAGAGGGCGAGGAGGGTGGGGGAAAATTTATTTTCGCAAGGAGGAAAGTGTGCGCAAAGTGAAAATAGCACGCGCCGCCGCCCGCCCACCCACGCCCAGGGGACGGAGGATCCAGGCCCGCGGAGAAGGCCGGCGAGAGCGCGATCCTACCTGGGGGCGTCGGGACGCAGGAGCACTGCTGGGCACCCAGCGGCGGCACGGCCCCGCAGCAAGCCGGGCCCACGGGCGCCGCCTGCACGTGCAGCTGCCCGTAGAAGTAGTTGTTGTAGCCGAGGCGGGAGCCGCCGACCGCGGCCGGGAGGCCTGCGCCGCCGGGGGCCACGGGGCGCGGGTAGAAGGCGCCATAGTCCGAGGAGGCGCCGCCGCCGGCGCCGTAGAGCGAGTCCCCGTGCAAGGCCGGGAAGACGACGGGGGCCGCGGCGCTGGGCGCCACTGGCAGCACCGAGTCTTTGCAGCGCGGCCGGGCGGCCAGGATGTTGTCGATGCTGAACATGCTGGCGGGCATCCCCGAGCCCCGCGCCGGGACCGGGGGGCGGCAGGGAGGCGCCGGGGAAAAAAGCCTCAAAATGGGGTGGGGGGGGGTCCTCTCTCCTCCAGCGGCCGACCAAACCGAAAGAGAGCGCGGGCGAGCGCGCAGCCCCGCGCCCCTCCCCGCCCCCTGCGTCCGCTCTCCCTCCTCCCGCCCTCCCCTCGCTGCAGTGTTCGCTGAACTCAACCCGCGGGTAGGACGGAGTTTAGACCAGCTGAACCTCTTGTTGGTTTTATACTGAGTCGACGTCATCCTGGATTTAGTTCCTGGTAATATGCAGATGACAAACAGAACCAGATTTGGCCCTTTCTGTTCCTTTGGGTGGGGGGGCTTTAGGGAAGGGGGAGGGGGAGAGGTGCCAAGGGGAGGGGGTTGCGGGGGCCAGAAAAGGGATTGTGGATTGCAAATTAATGAAATTAACCTAATCTTTCCCATTCAGCGGCCCCGCCGCGGGCCGGCCGAGTTGGGCGGGCGTCCTAATTGCTCCGGTTAATCTCATTAATTCCATTGTGCGGCGCAGTTAACAACTCCTAGCGCCCGACCTCTCCGCCCCCACCCTTTTTTTTTTTTTTTTTCTCAGATTGGGTCCTATTATTGGGTGCGATTTCCTCTGCCAGAAACTCAAATTCATTGTGGCCCGTTTTACTTTGAGGCTACTTTTCCTTCCCGCTTCGGAATTTGTTTTGTTTTAGAAAATGCGAGGGGCTGCGTCCTCTCGGGCAAGATTAAAGATTCCGCTCTTCCTCTGAGCCCCCAAGCACTCACCGCCTAATTTCACCTCTATTTTTTTTTTATTTTGAGGTTTTTCTCCCGAGTGGAACTGGTTAACCCCACCCCAACCCCTTTGTTTTTGCAAAGGCCAAAATTTGCAAAGGCAAAAACGACGAAAGAGGTGTGTTGTGGTTCTTAAAATACATGCATATATATGCATATATACATTTTTTTTCTTGCAGCCACTTGGGTCTGAAATCTACCATAGGAACCCGTAGGCCCTTACACTGCGGATACCAGATACAGCCGCTTTTTAAAATTTGCCACCAAAAGCAGCATTCTGAAGCGATGTTTTCAGACGCTCCCTTTGTGGGTGCCGGTAGGTTTTAGGTTTTTGTTTTCTTTTCTTTTGTAAAAATTGCTTTTGGAAATGGGGTGTCTTCTCCCCTATACTGTTTGTTCTCAATCCAAAAATAGGGCTTTGGGGATCCCTCACCCGTTCCCCCAACAACTGAGCCGAATTTTCTCCATGCGTCCTGCCAGTTCCCCGACTGACACAGGCCACCTAGCTGTCCTTCGTCGCCCGACAGGCCCAGGCTGGACTCCCGGGGCCCCGGCGGCCTGGCCCAAGCTGGACTCGGCCGCGGTGATTTGCCGGATCCTGCGCGCGGCACGGCACGTCCGCCGGCGCTGCGAGGCGCATCCAAGCCCAAGGCGGTGCGCAGGCGGCAGAGCGCCCTTCGAGAAGGTAGGCGACGGTACGCGCGGAACGAAAGTCGCCCCGGAGGTCCTGCGGCCCCGGCGCGAAGCCCCAGTCTCGCAGAACTGTCCTTTCTCGGCCCTTCGCGCGGCACCCCCCGCACCCCCAGCCGCTTCAGGGAAAGGGGTAGTGCGGCGCCCCAGCGAGACAGCCTAGGGCCGGGTTGGGGGGGATTCGGGTTTCCCGAAGGAGGGCCGCGCTTAACTCACTCCCGGTTTCTCCCTGTAGCTCTCTGGCTAATGAACAGGGGTCCCTGCAGGCTTGTCTGATGTTGCTTTAGGAAGGCCACGTCTGTGGGCTGCCTCCTCCCGGGCGGCAGGGGCAGAGGGGAAAGGGCACTTGTCAATTGTTGTTCCCGGGTCAGAAGAGGGGCGGCGCGGGGGTTTGGGGCGGCCCGGGGCGCACACCGCCCGCGGCGCGCAGGAGTGGCGGCGGGAAGCGAGGCGGCGGGCGCGTCTCCTAGGCCTCCACTCGTGGACTCTGCACGTCGGGCCCAGCCGCTCGTGGCCCAGGAGCCTTGCTTCTGATGCTGAGCAGCCTAAGACGTAGTTGTAGGGGGAGACTAGGGCGAGACCGAGATGGGTCTCAGTTTGGGGAGGCAATCGATTTTTTTTTTAACAATAAAAAATTCTCCCAGGGGATGGAGTGTGACCCTGTCCTTAAAAGAGGTCACGTCTAGGGAGAGAAGTGCAGCCCTTTCTCTTTGCCACTAACCGGGGATCGAGGCATTTGCTCCGCGAGACTTAAAAATCACCAGTTTCCGGGCACACATTCCCCACCAACCTTTCCTGGGTTGAATTCTGCAGCGCGATTGATGGAAGACAACTAGGGGCCGCAACTCTTGCAGCGACTCTGGCCGCGTTTGTTTCGGGCTTGGGCGCCCTGGGCAGTGCGTGCGTGCGTGCGTGGATCTTTTAAGACCTGGGCTGAGCCGGGTGCCTCGGAGGCGCTAAGGGAAAAGCCGAGGCGCGTTCCTCGGTCAGTTTCTGGAGAGGTGCTCGGAACAGCAAGGCGCGGAGACTTCGCCACAAATTTCAAGAGCGTGCTTTTTAGTTTTTAAATAATGCAGCCTCCCCCACCACCCAAGCATCTTGCCTCCTTCCACTTGGTGCATTGCTCTCTTTAATAATGAGATTTAGCAAACCCCTAGACTTCTCCTCTTGCTTTTCTGCAGCCCTCTCATGGTGCCTTCCCACTCCCGGACGGAAGAGCACTGTACCGCGAGTCAGGGTCAGAGTTCTAGACACAACGTTGCCCCCTTGCAAATTATCCCTCGTCTCTAGGTCGTGGTACTTTTTAGTTGATGAAACCGACGCCAACAATCCTTGAGTCCCTTAAAACCGTGAGAATTAATGACGCTAGGAGACTGTCACCTGGGGTAGGCTTTGGGACATTTTTCTAGTTCTTTTCATGGGGCCAAGCTTCATGCTGTCCCCACCCCCATCCAGGGCAGGGTCTCTATCAGCTGGGTGCAAGATAAGGAAAGAAGAGTCCGAAAGCTCTGCCCTTTTTGCAGAGGGGCTTTCTGGGAAGAGGTCACAGAGACCCAGACGGAGCTCTACTCCGGTTATTCAGTGTCTCAGGGAGCTCACCCCCTGCGAGGCGGGGACCTCCCCAACCCGGTTGTCCCTCAGTCTGCAGGCTGCATAGTGTCCGCGGGGAGGCGGGAAGCCGGGAAGGCGGTCACCGGTGCGGTGCCCGAGCTGAGTGTCCTCTGCGGGGCTGAAACCCACAAGTGTCCGCAAGGCGCTAAACAAACAATCATCGCCTCGCCTCGCCAGGCGCAGTTCAAATAACAAATGCATCGCACGCAAATTGCCTGCCTCGTGTTGCTAAGCGATTGTTTGGATTGTTTGTGCACACACGCACCGCTCAGCATGGGAGGACCGGAGCGGCCGGAGGCGGCCAGCAAGCGCTTAGGTCGGACATGCAGTAAACCCGCCGCTGATTTTACTTATTATCACCCAAACACGATTTCACGCGAAGCAATCACCATGCCAGAAGTCTATGAAAACGTGTTTGTTGAGGAGTCAGTCGCCCCGGTAATAGCCCTCATTTTTAATATATTAAAGAATAGATCAGCGGATTCCAGATGCGTAAGGTATACGTGCGGTTCGGCATCTACCAAGGCGCTCTGGCTCCACAGTCGTCGCTAAATTGATTCATAGAGCCTAGACTAAATTGCTTCTCTGATTTAAAACCGAGTGCCCAAATTTGGAGTGTGTGTTTGGGCATCTCCTCCCGCCCCAAGATCTTTTCATCAGGGAGAAAATCCTCGCTCACTGTCCTTACACACACTCACACACATTCGCCCATGGCTGTAAAAAATGCATATGCGGTCCCAACTTCTTAGGGTTTCAGGAACTTTCTTTTCTTAATTCTTTCGGCCTCTCCCAGTCACAGAGCACAGCTCCTAATCGGATGCCCTCAAGAAGATTTTTCCTGGCGTGTGCAAAAAGCCGGCGTGTCTTATTCAAAGGTAGGGAGCCCCTCCGAAGGGCGAATTAGCTGGGTTGGAGGAATTAGGAACAATGCACAGACCCAGTGCAGGGGGTGCGCAGCATTAAGACCCCATACAGGCTCCCCAGCGCAAATTGGTTGGCTTTATTGTTTGTAGGTGGGCTTTGAAAAAAAAAAAAAAGGTCCAGTGCTTCAAAAACAGTGCTCAACCCCCCGGTCCATGGCCTTGCTCTTCGTAGGACACCTCCCGTAGCCCCAGGGAGTTTTTCTTGTGCATTAAGTGGGTGGAGTAGGGCTCCAGGTGTAGATGCGCGCTGCTCCCCCCCCCCCCCCCAAGGGGCAGCCCGCTCATTCAGCCAGGATATAGGGACCCTTACTAGCTGAGCTTTGCGGGAAGTTTTGCAACATTCCAAGTAAGCGCACTGAGCCTTGGGGGACGAAATAATCAAGGTGTTAGTAAAATTCAACATAACACGGGGTGGCGGGAGTGGGGGGGAGAAAAGGGTGTCGAAAAATGACTTCTCCCCAAAGCATCCGGAAAAAGAAATAGCCCTGAGTTTCCAGGGTTGCAGAAATCTGCTTTCAGCCGAAGTATTTACCAAAGTTTGTTTCAAAGTGACTGCATCGTTGCTTTTGCAAATCACAGAATGCAAATGCCGCTAATTTGTTCTCGGTGGAACTCTCCCTTGAAATGATTAGCAAAGTCAGTCATTTGAAAATTAGAGCGAGTGCACAGACAGTTCCCGAAGCCCCTCGCTAACCGAGATCAGCTTCTAAAGTTTTCATTCATGTAAACTTCATTAATGAAGATCTTTTATTTAAACGTCAAGGGGATTTGAAATTTAGAGTAAATTATGAGGCTTGTATGTCTAGCCAAGTCATGGGTCAAATACATTTGTGAAAAACTGCTAAAAGAGCATATGGTTTTGAATTTTTCTACAATGACTAGTGTTTAAATAAATTGCTTGTACTGCTTAACTTCATGTGTAATTTTGACAGAAATTGGCCTGTAGCCTTTTGATATGTAAACATTTCAGCCTTTTATGCGGTATAAAAAAGACACTTGCTTTTTAGGATCAGCGCAGGCAGTCACCCTGTGATTCAGAAAGCTGGCATCTACCATTACATTCTTGCTAGATTTCAACTTTGCAGTGGCAGCCTCGGGGAGAGAAAAAAAAACGGAAAGAAAGAAAGAAAGAAAGGATATTTCAAAAGCAATGTCCATTTGGGATTAAAAGCTGTAAATGAGGGGAGAACGTGCCACTTACTATCTGAAAGAAATGGATAAACCATAGTTATTAAAGAACATTTTCTGTCATCTTTCTTTAAGCCAACCCGTCTGAGAGGACACTTAAGGGGGACCGGGACTGACTGCCTTGTCATTAAATGCTTATCTTCGAGCCGGGCCAATCACTCCAACAGGAAAATAGGTGTTAAAAATCTAGGTATCACTTCAGGATGTTAGCAGCGAAATGGCTTCGTGTCACAGAACCCATTGAGATGCAAAAATCAGTCTGGGAAGAGAATCAGTCTGGGCACGGGATCCCTGGACACAAAATGGCACGTCGGAGTCATGCGTGAGGGTCTTTCTCAGCTGGAGGCTGTGACTGGGAAAGGCCAGGTCCCCATGGGGCGCAGGTCAGAGACCCCTCTGGGCCACCAGGGCTTCTGAAACACGGATACATCTGCATAAACCCATTTGTTGCTCATAGATTGGTCGCCTCCCAGTAAACAAGCCTGGAATGTGGATTGGAAGGCTGGTTACAGAGCGAGCTGCCCGTGGCGTTTACCCGCTTACCCCCGGTGCTAGACGGGGCCACGTACTTGGCATGGCGGCCCCCTTGCCCTCCCCTCTGCTCCCCTGGTCCTACCCTATTTATCCTGTACGGTCAGCTTTGTCCTACACTGACTTTCCCGAGAGACCTCGCCCCTCTGTGAAGTTTTGGAAGCACTGGGGGGAGATAGGAAGCAAAGGAGACCAATTTTTTTATATACAGTTGAGCCACCAAGCAGAGCGAGGTCTTCTTTTTAGAGAGACTGCCCGGGCACAAAATGCGATTAAGAAAGAAGACTGGCCGAGAAAGACAGGGGGAGGTGTTTTATTTACCTTCCTTACGCATTCCGGCACATCATACTGCGGTCAGCAAACCAGAAAGGAAAGGACATATTTTATAACATAAAGAAGGCACCAGACTTTTGTTTTGGTTTGTTTTTGCTCAGCCTTCTACATTCCTATCTAACCCGTCTGTCCATTTTGAAATCAGTCTGGGGAAGTTTTTCCTGTTAGCTGTAGTCTTAAAGCTCTTGGAAAAACAACTGATTTGCTAATAAAATATTTCCGTAGCTTTCGCCCCGCTTAACTTTTAGGAAACATACCCCCAAAGCGTGTTTGTGACCAAGGTTAGCTTGGCGAGATACGTATTTGGCGTAAGAGGAAGACTTAATACTTAAGAGATAATTTGGGAAGTTGTGGGCTTGGGGTTTTTTTGTTTTGTTTTGTTTTTGAAGGAAAGAATATTACAAAATAAAACTGAAAATTATGGGCAAAGATAGCCATGCCTGGGTGGCTTCGTTCTGTGTCCAGAAACGTTGGTATCAGTGGAGATACCTGTTGCGTTAAACCTTGTTAGTGTATTCATCTTTTTATTTTTTTAATCTTTTTTGTTTATTTAAAAAATTTTTTTCTTAACATTTATCTATTTTTGAGAGACAGCGTGTGAGCAGGGGAGGGGCAGAGAGAGAGGGAGACACAGAATCGGAAGCAGGCTTCAGGCTCTGAGCTGTCAGCACAGAGCCCGCTGGGGGGCTCGAACCCACGAACCGTGAGATCAGGACCTGAGCTGAAGTCGGACGCTTAACTGACTGAGCCACCCGGGCACCCCATGTATTCATCATTTTAAGGAGGACTTGATAAAATGGTCTTTGGACAGGAGGTCATCTTAAGAGCTGGATGTGAGATGGATTGCTGGCTCTTTTTCAGCACCAGAGTGAGGAAACCCACAAGCATCTTCCCAGATGTGTCTTGTCCTTCAAAGCAGGCACCCAGGGAGGCTCCCCCTTGCTCCAGCATCACTGTCAGTGGCGGTTTTGAATAGTCTTCTCAACTCCTAAAAGGTCACTTACTTGGGCCCATTAATTCCTGTCTGCCTTTTAAAGAAACAGCTCGACTCCCCTGCCCTGTTGGTTACGTGCAGAAATCAAGGCTTCTGAAAGCCCACGGAGTCAGACAAAGTCATGGGAAGTGGGGGGCGGGAGGGAGGCCACTCTCAGAGGTCACAGGTCCTGTCACCTGCTTAGCCCCACCATCCAGAGGGGCGGATGCTGTCACTCAGCTCTAACCTGGCTTTCCCATGGGAGGAGCAGGCTGGGCCCTTACCAGTGTGCCTGGAGAACTCAGATCACCTCTCTGTCCCGAAAGGAAAAAGGAGAATTCCCAGAAACGCCTCCACTTTCAATTTGTTTGATTTGTGTTTGGGGCTTTTATTCTCTTTTCTTAGCCAGGAGATTAGAAGTTTTTGAATGCACTGCCTTACACACACACACACACACACACACACTCAGCCCCCCAACCCCACTCCTTCATTTTGCACACTTGATCACTTCTGGGCCAATCAACCCCGATACCAGCCCGGTGGTCACCTCCTTTCTGGAGGTCGTGTTTATTTTCTTGTTTGGGGGTATCTGCCTGCAGCTGGGGACAAAACCCAAATGATGCCGGGTCCCGAGGTGGATTTGGTTTCACTTAGCAGTAAAATTCTTTCTGCAGACCAGAAGGTCTTGGATTTAAAATCACAAGAGCCCATCTCCCCTGTCATTGGGTTGTTCGTAATTTATGTATTATGGGAAAAAGTAGTCTGTTCGTAGTAATGATAGCTTGGGGAATTGAGTATATGAGCCAAACGTAGGACAGTTGAACTGAAAAGAACCCCACTTGTCTACATGATACCTCGCAGGTTTTTGTAACAGGTCCCCAAAGGACGTTGCATTCCCCTCTCGTAAGGTTTGTAGATCTAGTCATTTTCAGCTGCCGGGTAGGTCAACACGATATTTGCAAGTGTAATGCTGACGTCAGCAAACACTTTCATGCCCCGCTAGTGACCATGTTTTCTCTGAAACTCTAGGATTCTGGAATTTCTGAATGTTAAAGTATCTCCAGTTGACTTTGAGGCAGGAACGTAAGTTTTTGATAAGGTTATCCACGTTCTGATTTAAGCTGTGGCCATTCTTTTTTGCTTTCTTCCTGCCCAAACCCTCAGAAAGTAACTTTCCAAGTTAAACTGGGTGATCCAGTGAATGTTTAACTCGAACCAATTTTTGAAATACCTTGTTCCCCAATCCCATCCTTCAGTGAAAGACTAGCGGCAGAGGGGTGGCGTTCAAAGCACCCCATGTGGCTGGGAGACTGTGGTGTTTCTGAGGAAAAGGTGGATATTGAATATGTGTGGCGAATGCACACTGTCGCAGATTTCAGGGAAAGTCTTTATTGAATATTTCTCGCTCAGAAAGCTGGAGTCACTGTGAAATTTCGCTCTTTGGATCTCTGGCGGGGCTGACCTAGTCTCCCTACCTAGTAACAAATTGCCTTTTTATGAGTATGTTCTAAATGGGAGCAAACATCTGCATCCTGAGGCATAAGGCCGCAGAAGCTGGCATTGAGGGCCAGCTGTGACCAGGTCTAATTAGAGCAAGCTGCTAGTTCATTTGTTCTAGAAAATGGAGCAGAAAGGGGCTCCTGGGTGGCTTAGTTGGCTAAGCATCCCACGTCGACTCATGTCATGGTCTCACGGTCCGTGAGTTCGAGCCCCGCATCGGGTTCTGTGGACAGCTCAGAGCCTAGAACCTGCTTTGGATTCTGTGTCTCCCTCTCTCTCTGTCCCCTCCCCCCTCAAAAATAAGGAAATATTAAAAAATTAAAAGGAAAATGGAGCAAATGGACCTGGCATAAAATCTGGAAGGTCTGGCCCCAAACGGAGTGAGACGTAGAGGGCCATCTCTGTGTGCCTCATGGATGGTCACTCCACTCCTGTGAAGCAGGCCCTGTTACCGTCCCCTGTCACAAGTAGGACACCAGGGACAGAGAGCGGTCCTTATCTGCCCGAGGCCTTCTAGCTGAGGGTCTGGATTTGAATACCATGCCACCTCTTAGGAGACAAGTGAATGCCCAGCTCACCTGCCTGGCGAGCAATGAGTTTTGTTTCCTGGCCCCAGGCTACCTTTCCTGCCTTCCGTCCTACCCTGGTTTGTCAGGACTCTGGCCTCCTGGAAGGCCCCTGCTCTGGGCCGCTCAGTCTCTGTGCCTTCATGGCTCTCTTCTCCTCTCCTCCATGGCCTCCTCCGTTGGCTCTGTGTGGCCACCGTGGCGTCCCTGTCTGGCTGTGTGCACGTGGCCTCTGCCGTTCTGAGGACCTGGAGGTAACTGTCGGGGCGTCCTGAGCTCCAGACGAGTCCTCTTAGAGTTGGCAGTATCTGAGCGGGGACCACACGGGCAGAGCCAGCCCTGGCCTTGATGCCATGAGTGTGCTAAACCACGTGTTTAAGGAGAGAATACGTTTTCACCCTTTCTCCCACCCCACCTCCTCGCTTCTACATCCTCCCCAAATCCCAGGCTAAAGATCATTAGCAGGGAAGTGTTAATTAACCACAGTGGGTGCTCTCCTGAAAGAGAGAAAAGAGCAGGGCAGGGAGAGAGTCTATCCATCTGCTAACCCCAGGCGCTTAGCTCCCTCAGACACTGGCCGGGGTCCTTAGGTGGCTGGCGTGTGCATAGGCGTGCGCTGGTGTGCAGGCGGCTGGCGTGTGCATAGGCGTGCGCTGGTATGCGGGTACCCTTGTATCTCCCCAGCCAAACCTGTGTGCACAGGTAGGCCTAATGTCACCTTTGAACCTGAGGACCGACACATCTGGGTGGGGTGTCCCACTGTCCTCGGGGTGGGTCCTAAATGAAGAAAGCAGGAAGACTCCAGAGGTGCGCCTGGGTTGTGTCTCCACTGGAGCCTTCCTTTTCCCATCTCGGAAATGGGGGGGCGGTGGGGAAGCCAGCAGCAAATCCCCTCGTAGCTCATACGCCCATCGCTGGTCACCGTCAACTTGAGTTCTGACTGTGTTCAGGGAAGATGCGTCCCCACTTCCCAGTGGTGCAGTCCAAGTGGGTCAGAATCCAGTTCAAGGCCACATGGAGAGGCGGGAGCAGAGCTGCCGGGACAAAGCTGGCCCTCCGTGAAGGGTAGTGGGTGTTGGGTGGTTGAAAAAACTGCTTTTGCGAGACCTAAGGCGTTGGTGTGGCCCTGGCCACCTCTGGGAGTCCTATTTTAAATCTGCCGTTGCGCCTCCCTGCCCCTCCACGCTGACAAAGCGAGTCAAGGAGAGACTCTCCCGGGGAAACTCCGGGCACTGGGTGTTCCTCTAGCCAAAGAGTTAATGTTGAGCACTGGCAACGCTCAACGATCTCTGTCTGGTTCCAGAGCTCCTGATTCCAGAGGCCCTCCCACCCCGTGGTATGGTGGCTGAAAGTCCCGCCTTCATTGTCAGGTTCACGAGCGGCGTAAGCTGGAGCAAGCCCTGCAACGTCTCTGAGTCTCAGTCTTTGACTCCGTAAAATGGGGATGATGCCCCAGTCTCAGGGCGAGTGAGCGAGTGCGTGCGCCCATGGAGCCGCTGCGGAATTTGTTCTGGGCAGGAAGTCCTTACCACCTTAGAGGATGTTTACCATTAGGGCCCCCAGCCCTCCGGAGCAAACAGATCAAGGGACAGAGAAGCCTAAAAATCTGGAAGGGTGTAGGTAGAGGTTTGGGCTTGGCTCCCTGCACAACAAAAGCCTCAAATCCTATCCTGGGGGAATTCCCAAGGAAAATGGTGCATCAGTTAGGGATGGGCAATTCTGCAGACTTCACTTGATTTTCAGATTAAAGCAACAGGGAGCCACAGGGCAGGGACTAGGAGCTCAGCCTTCCTGATGAAGAGACTGAGGGTCAGAGGAGTCTAAGGATTTTGCTCCAGGTGTCAGAGCAGGGAGGTCAGGGCGCCATGTTCTTTGCTGGGCCTCCTGGTAGGTAGCCTGGGACACCTTCCACCAGACCCCTCCGGGCCAGCCCAGCCTTTGCTTCTTCAGACAACCCACTTTACTCCAACTCTGTTGTGGGAAAAACCAAGGGGGCTTCCAGCTGTGGGGAGTCTGAGAGGCTGAGGGACCGCTTGCTGAGAGGGTGGGGTCCTCCGGAAAAGGTGCTGGCATACCTCCCGAGGTATCTTTGCCTCCCAGGGAGGCCAGTGCGGAAGGGGTAGGTCAGAGTTCACCCGTAACTCCAGGCTCTTTCCCTCCCCTCCTCCTCCTCCCCACCACCCTGCCCCAAACCCGTTTGGGCGTGGCATATGTTATTCATAGGTTAACCTACTAAAGGTTAAGATTTAAGACCCCCTGAGGAAAGCCACCCTAGCAATACCCTCCACTCATACTGCCCTCCACTCGGATTGCAGAAGTCTATTGAGGAAGGATACTGAAATTCATTAGGAACAACTTAAATGTCTACCTGTAGGGTACGCATTAAATAAAGCAGCACGCACTCGTAATAAATAACCATGCAGCCATGGAGAAGAAGGCCATCTCGTATGTGCTAATATGGAAAGATCTCTAAGATGTCTTGTTCAATAGCGAAGATAAGTTCTGTGTAATATTATGACTGTGTGTGTGTTCACATGCATGCGACGGCAGCACTGACTACGGGTTCATATGAGTTAATACTTGGAAAGCAGAACAACGCATGCAACCTAGTAGATGCCGTATGGTGTTTGAGAGATAAATGTAAATGCACAAAAGAGAAAGATCTGGAAGGTCCGCCGCTGAATGAACAGGACCCGTCACCTCTTTGGAGGAGGGGCTGGGATTGGAGATCCTTCAAAGAGGACTTGAGCCTACTGCTAATGTTTTGCTTTTGTACAAAGAGGCAGCATTCGTGTTTTGCTTGTGAACTGAAAATCCAACGTGCATCAAAACCCAGGCTCTCCAAAGTCTGAAACTCCTTTCCTCCTCTGCACGGCAGCGGTCCAGGGAAAGGGACCAAGGTCAAACAAATAATGAGATAAGCGACTACCCCCCACCCCCATTCTCATTTCCTCCACTAACACCTCATCACGGGCAAACAACATCCTTAGAAATGAGTCCCCCTCGCTAATGACTCTCTCCCCTGGGCTCCTGGACAATGGCTGAGGGGGGGGCGTCAGGAGGACAGGAGTCCTACGTGGACACATTATAGATTTAAAGTCTTAAGATCGGATTCTAGTCCCCGGGCTTGCCCTCATGGACACTTCTTCTCCTTCTGCAACAAGGACCCCAGCTTTGACTTAAGGACCCCTTAATTCTAGAGAGACCAGTGGGGCCTGTGAGCCTCATTAAAATCATAATCCTCATTGTCCCATGGCACCTCCAGTGCCTGGCATGTTGTAGGTGCTCCCGGGATGTTTGTGGAACTGAGCAGAGAATAGTTTGTGAGGAATTTCTGCGTGCTGGGCACTGGGCTACATGCTGGGGCAAGAAAGATGAACTTGAAAAAGTCCCTCACCTCATGGTAAGTTCCTTACACTCAAAGACATTTCCAGCAGTACAAAGCCATGGCCAAGGAGAAATAAAGCAGGTGATCTTAGCTGTTGGTGCATGAACAGGACAGTAAATTACCGTCACGGCTCAGTGTGTTGCAGCAGACAGCACTAATGTCTGGGCTACACGGAGTCCCATAGACTGGGAATTCCAGTGTCAATATCAAGTTCGATTCCGATGTGTATATATCCACAGATCCTGCTCAGGCTTTTCCTAACGAGCCTGCTTGGTCTTGTGCTGACAATCAGGGCATGGAGCTTTGACATCATGAAATTTTGGACCAACCAGCATACTCAGACCTGAGCTCGGATCCTGGTTTCACCAACTCATGGCCAGGGCACTAGGGTGCCAGGGCGAGCTACTGGGCTTTCAGAGCCTCGGGAGTCCTCCATGTAAGATTGTTCGGACAGCTCTCCGGTTGTCGTTGGATGGATGTTAAGAACTTGGTGCACAGAAGGGCCCCAGCCAACGGGAGCACTGTAGCCCGGACGGGGAAGGAAGGAAGACACATGTGCCCGCACAGAGGCTGCCTGGGAGGCTTCCTGGTGTTCGGATTTAGCGTTTTCCAAGATCCCGAACACCTTCAGGACTCCAGGCATTGTATGGCCACTCAAAGCGACTCTGAAAGTTAACCTCGGTCCCCTTCAAGGGGGAAGAGAAAGAGGATCTTGGTAGTATTTCCTTATCTCTAACATACCTTAAGGCCTTTGCACTCGCACTATTATCCTCATTTGCATGTGAGGAAATGGGACCCTGGAAGACTGAGGGATCCATCATACAGACCAGGAGAAAGGAGCAGAAGAATTAGACAAATGCACGTTTCCCCAAAGCTGGTACTTTTTTTTTTTTTAAAGTAGTTTATTGTCAAATTGGTTTCCATACAACACCCAGTGCTCTTCCCCACAAGTGCCCTCCTCCATCACCACCACCTCTTTCCCCCCTCCCCCTTTCCCCTTCAACCCTCAGTTTGTTTTCAGTATTCAATAGTCTCTCAAGTTTTGCATCCCTCTCTCTCCCCAACTCTCTTTCCCCCTTCCCCTCCCCATGATCCTCCATTAGGTTTCTCCTGTTAGACCTATGAGTGCAAACATATGGTTTCTGTCCTTCTCTGCCTGACTTATTTCGCTTAGCATGATACCCTCGAGGTCCATCCACTTTGCTACAAATGGCCAGATTTCATTCTTTCTCATTGCCATGTAATACTCCATTGTGCCTCGGCACATGACAAGGCAAAGAGGGGATGCAGAGAAAGGAACTTTCCAGCAAGGGCTTTGCGTGTTAGCTGGCTCGGGTGGGGGGCGGTCTGAATGTCTCTGATCTCAGTGTTTGCATCTATAAAATGTGGCTACTACTCACCCTGTCCACATAGGGGGTTGTAGAGAATAAAGGAGCTGGTTCGGAAGACCTTTCGCAGGCCTGGTGGCCCAGACGGGGATGCTCCATGGAAACACTGAGACCTGATTCACAGAGGTGGGACTCTTGTGAGAGGAAAACAACTTAACGTTGTTTGCACTTTCCTTCCTGTGCGCACGAGAGAGTGATCTACAGCAGAAATTACCCTAAGGCTACATTAGCCTGAAGATCTCATCGCACAGGGGCGCCTTGAGTGGCTCAGTCAGTAAAGCATCTGGACTTTGGCTCAGGTCATGATCTCATCGTGTTTGTGAGTTTGAGCCCCGCATTGGGGATGTTCTGTCCCCCTCTCTCTCTCTCTGCACTCCCCCCCCCACTTATGCCATCTCTTTCTTTTCTCTTCTTCTTTTTTAAAGTATTTATTTATTTTTGAGAAAAAGAGAGAGAGACAGAGTGTGAGCAGCGGAGGGGCAGAGAGAGAGAGGGAGACACAGAATCCAAAGCAGGCTCCAGGCTCTGAGCTGTCAGCACAGAGCCCGATGTGGGGCTCGAACTCACAAACCATGAGATCATGACCTGAGCTGGAGTCGGACACTCAACTGACTAAGCCTTCCAGGGGCCCCATATCTGTTTCTCTCTCAAAAATAAATAAACATTAAAAATTTTTAATAAAATCTCATCACGTAAGGATGAAGGTGCCAAGTGGGTATGTCTGCACAAATGCGCACGTGACATTGGCAGGGTGCTTAGCAGGTATTAAGGTAGGTTAGTTGAGAGATATGGAGGCCAGGTGAAAGCAGGATTTGAACCAGGCGCCTGGCGGATCACTGCCAGGCTGCCTTCTCCACCATTCGGCTTCCCATCCTGTCGAGACTGGAGGAGTGGTAGCTCTTGACCAACTGGGACTTGGTGTCTGGGAATCCCTGCCCCGCCCCGCTTGCAGCACTCGGGATAACGTGGAGTGTTTAGAAGAATCGGAGCTGACCACTGGTGTGGGATGTGGCCAGATCCCTCCAGGCTCTCCTCCTCTCTAGAAGAGGGCTGCGGCAGCGCTGGGGTGCTCACCTGCTCCTGGAGGGCTGATGATGTGGACAGACTGACAACCAGGCCAGCTGCACAGAGCTGGGAAACAGGCCCTGCCGGGCTGCCTCCAGCAATGAAAGAATGTTCTAGAAACCAGGGCAAGGCTGCTAGTGCCTTGGAATGTGGGCCGCCCTCTGCCAAATGGCAGGTCCCA
>PJEM01002709.1:65751-217349 GCA_004023845.1 Helogale parvula
TAACGTGGCTCTCTGGTCATGGCTTCAGCGAGCTTTGCATAAGTGCCAAGCGCCCTGGTGCCCCCTGCCCGGTGTAAGTCGCTGCTCTGCTGGCCAGTGGAAGCACCTTGTGCGAATCAGTTGTTTCCTCCCCAGGGTCCGAGCAGGGCCTGACCCCCATCTGGGGCTGCGCCGTAGCCTGGGTAGCACTTTGTATTTCTTTGTCCGCTTTGGGTTCGGATCACCTCTGCTGCTTGAACCCATAGAATTGTAGATAAATCCCCTGAAGTCTGATCCAGACTTGCAGTGCCCATCTTTAAAATGGGACAATAAAAATAACTTCATTTTATTTATTTAAAAATTTTTTTTAATGTTTTATTTATTTTTGAGACAGAGACCAATACCTCCGTTTTAAAACCGAGGCAGAGTCACGACTCTGCTCATGGTGTTGGGGGTAGGCTCGACTCAGGGATCTGGTGTAGGTCGGGGCTGAAATCAGAGCTAGGGGCCGCCCCCGGGAGCCCGATGAATCATAGAGTTAGTTGGAATTGACCTTATTAGCTGTGGACGTCCCAGAATTGTTGTAGAGTTGACGCAGATCAAGTGCTTGGTATTTACCGTATTTCCTCAGTTCTGAGAGGGACTCATTTTGCTCTCCACGTGTGAACACAGCGGACGAGAGGGCTCGTCAGTGGGAGAGCGTTTATCTTTTTTAGCATCCATGAGAGAAGGACGTGTCTTCCATTGGATGGCACCTCTGGCTACGGGAAATACACTGGGGTTCCTGAGCCGTGTGTCACCTGCTGGGATCACTTGGCTCGGGTGAGTCGCGGTGCCCCCTTCGCCTGTGTCCTTGTTTCTCCTCAAGCGGATAGCATGTGTCCCGTGGTATTCGCGGCTCACCGAATTGCTCTTTGTCCACCCTGCTCCCACGAGGTCCTGCCCGGAGCCTGGGGACCTGACGTAAACCGTGATGTCAGTCAGACGTGCCATTTATTGAGCACTTGACAAGGAGTGAGGCATTTGCCGGAGGCTGTATAGTCCTCAGAGGCAGGGGTTCCTGTTACCCCAATTTATAGGTTAAACTGAGGCACGAAGAGAGCAAGGAGCTTATTCGAGGTCTTTTTCCTATTATGTCCTTGGGGCGTCTTTAAACACAATTTTTTATTTTATTTTATTATTTTTTAACTGTTTTTTTTTTAATTTTTTAATGTTTTTTATTTATTTTTGAGAGACGGAGACAGTATGATCAGGGGAGGGGCAGAGAGAGGGAGACACAGAATCTGAAGCAGGCTCCAGGCTCTGAGCTGTCAGCACAGAGCCCGATGTGGGGCTCGAACCCACGAAACGTGAGATCACGACCTGAGCCAAAGCCAAACACCCAACCGACTGAGCCACCCGGGTGCCCCTTAACTGTTTATTTTTGAGAGAGAGAGAAAATTTATGAGCAGGGAAGGGGCAGGGAGAGGGAGACAGGATCCGAAGCAGGCGCGGTGCTGACAGCACAGAGCCCGATGTGGGGCTCGAACTCAAAAACCGCAAGATCATGACCTGGGCCGAAGTCGGATGATTAACCAACTAAGCCACCCAGACTCCCCAAAGACCGTTTTTTAAAGAATAACTCTATCAAGATCCCATAAAGTTTATTCTTTAAAATTTATACTTCATTGGGGCGCCTGGGTGGCTTAGTCGGTTGGGCATCCGGCTTTGGCTCAGGTCACAATCTCACAATTCATGGGTTTGAGCCCCATGTCGGTCTCTGTTCTGACAGCTAGCTCAGAGCCTGGAGACTGCCTTCAGATTCTGTGTCTCCCTCTCATTCTGACCCTCCCCTGCTCGCACTGTCTCTCTTTCTCTCTCTCAAAAATAAAACTTAAAAAAAAATTTAAAAATTTAAAAAATGTATATTTCATTGGCTTTGAGTGTATTCACAAGACTGCATCACCTTCCGCACTCTCTGATTATAGACATTTTTCCTGTCCATTAGCTATAATCCCCATTCTCTCCTCCCCACAGCCCCTGGGACGTGCTGATCTACTTCCTATTTGCTTATTCTGGATGGTTCATATATTTGGAATCATATGATACGTGATCTTTTGTGATTGGCTTGTTTTCCTCAGCAAAATACCTTCCAGGTTCATTCATGTCGTAGCAGAAGTTAGTACGTCATCCTTTTCCAAGGCTGAGTAGTTTTCCATTGATGGGTGGACCACGTGTTGTTTATCCGTTGGTCAGTTGAAAGACATTTGGGTCACTTCTATCTTTTGATGATTTTGACTAATACTGACATGAATATTTGTGTACATACAGCTTTCTGTACGGACACACGTCTTCATTTCTCTTGGGCATCCATCTAGGAGTAGAATTGCTGGGCAGATGGCAACTGCATTTGACTCTGTTTTTTGTTTTGTTTTTTACATTTATTTATTTTTGAGAGACAGAGAGAGGCAGAGCATGGACAGGGGAGGGGCAGAGAGAGAAAGAGACACAGAATCTGAAGCAGGCTCCAGACTCTGAGCTAGCAATCAGCACAGAGCCCAGTGCGGGGATCAAACCCACAAACTGTGAGATCATGACCTGAGCCAAAGTCAGATGCTCAACTGACTGAGCCACCCAGGTGCCCCTGTACTTCACTCTTTAAGAAAATGCCAGACTGTTTCCAATGTGGCTGCACCATTTTTACATTTCTACCAGAGATGCCTGAAGGATTCCAATTTCTCCACATCCTTGTGGATCCTGGTTTTTGTCTGTCTTTTAATTTTTTTTAAGTTTATTTATTTATTTTGAGAGAGACAGAGCATTAGGGGAAGGGGCAGAGAGAGAGAGAGGGCGAGAGAGAAACCCAAGCAGCCTCCACACTGGCAGCCCAAAGCCCAGCGCGGGGCTCGAACCCATGAACCATGAGATCATGACCTGAGCTGAAGTCAGATGCTTAGCCGACTGAGCCACCCAGGCGCCCCTGAATTTAATTTAATTTGAGGCATTTCAGTATACTGAAATTAATTTTCCTATTGGTGCTCACATTTTCCTGTCTCTGGTCAATGGGAGCCTTTCCAAATTTGCTTCACAGCCCGAAGCTGACACAGCTCAGTGGTCCTTCCTGGCTGCCCTGGCTTTCTTGTTCCAGAATGAGCTCGTTCGCTTCCTACCCAAGACCTGGAATCAGCCATTCTTGGTTTCATTAAATGAGAAGCCGTATTTAGAGACCATAGTCTGGATATTGGGGATGCTCATTTATACTGTTTAGATATTGTTTCTGGGACTCTTCAGTAGATCTAGAGTTAACAGAGTTAAAAAAAAATTCCAGAGAATTTTTTAAAGGATAAAATATATCATGGGTTTGTACTGATGCTTCTAATCCTATCTCGGGCTGTATTTAACCTTCTTAAACTCCAATCTCCATCTTTTTTCCTACACCAAAATCCTGACTCCCGATGGCAGGTGGGAGAGATGAAGTAAGCTGAGAAATTGAGAAGTGAAATGCTAACAAAAAATAGTTGAGGGCCGCCTGGGCGGCTGAGTCAGTTACATATCTGACTTCGGCTCAGGTCGTGATCTCTCAGTTCATGAGATCGAGCCCCGCGTTGGGCTCTATGCTGACAGCTCAGAGCCCGGAGCCTGCTTCAGTTTCTGGGTCTCCCTTTCTCTCTGCTCCTCCCCTGCTCATTCTCTCTCTCTCAAAAAATAAATAAAAGCCTTAAACATAGTTGATGTTTATTAGGTGATGATTATAGGCCAGGTCTAGCCAATACTAACGACCGGCCAAGAACCATGTCATTATTACACAAGGGAAGTCTGCGGCTCAGAGAGGGTGAGCAAACTGCCCAAGGTCACACAGCTAGTTCAGGGAAAAGTCAGGATTGAGACTCAGGTGGGGTGGCCCCGGGGTGAGACCTTCCACACTTCCCTCCTTAACCACCTCCCCTTGCTTAGGACAGTGGCCTGTAGAAGGCAACCAGGGCCCTAGAGAGAAGCCATGACAGAACTGAGAAATTGAATGATCCCTTCCGCAGGGGGCTGGGGAGGCCAGGAAGGCTTCTGTAATGTTCGGGGTTCAGGGGACACAGTCGAGGCCACGACAGTCACAGGCAAGACCTGTCGCGCTTGATGAGCTGTGGATCATGTTAATCTCAGAATGATAAACCAACTTCCTCCCTGACTGACGCAGCACCAGGGCATTTTGGGAAACTGGCTTGTGTTAGTTCTGCCCCTTATGAGCTTGACCTAGTTCTGCCCCCTTGAGCTTGACCTTGAGTGGGAAAGGGAGTAAAAGTGCTGCCATACCCCACAGAGTTAGACTGAGGGGAGGGGCCTCCCAGGAAGGAGTCCTGCCGTCAGCACACGCTGGGTGACGCCATGGCAGCCGCCACAATGGCCACGCAGGGTGCGAGGTGCCCCTTCTGCAGTGGTTCTGGGCTGTTCCCGGCTTACTCTCCTCTACTGACCAGTGAGGGAAGGAGACTGAAGACAAAGAGATGGTCCTGAGCTAAAGCAGCTGTGAAGTGGTAGAACCTGGCCGTGACCCCAAGGCTCTGACTCCCAGCCCGGCTCTTTCCTCAACATCTTGCAGTCCGTGAACATGGGGTCATTTCACCAGTGGTGGGGGTCGCTGTAACAAAGTGCCACACGCAGAATGACCTAAACAACAGAAGTGTCTTGTCCCACAGTCTAGAGGCTGGATATTCAAGTTCAAGGTGTTGGAGGAACAGATGCTGAGAGAGAATCTGTCCCAGACCTCCTCCCTCCAGGCTTCCAGAAGCCTCGGCGTTCCTTGGATCGTGGATGACATTCTCCCTCCGGAACATCTCCCCTCTGTGTGTTTGTCTGGGTCCAAACGTCTCCCGTTTAGAAGGACAAAGGTCATACTGGGTCAAGGCCCACCCTGATGACCTCATTTTAACCTGACTTCCTCTGTAAAGACCTTGTCTCAAAGCCAGGTCTTCTTCTGAGGTACTTCCTGGGTTAGGATTTCAGCAGATGAATTTGGGACGGACCCATCAATCCATGACCCTGAGGATGGGGACTCTCTCCCTACATAGTCCTGTGTGCTGGGCGAACCTCAGACTCTAGCAGGTGGCTTGACATTTTCCTGTCCCTCCTTTCCTGTGTGTGTGCGCGTGCGCGCACGCCCCCTCTGTGCTCCATCTGCTTTGTCTCCCCCATCTGATCATGAGCTACTCTGGTGGCAGGGACCATATCTTGGCTAATCTTGTCCCTTCCTCCCCAACCGTGCTTTGCAGATTAAAAATTCTCCATACAGTGGAGTCACATGTTCCAGGCCTTTATGTTCAGCAAACTCAAGCACTCACTGTGTTCCCCCTACTTCCTTCCCTCCTTCTTTTACATCTTTAAAAATAATTTGCAGCTATCCTAATAAAAATTAGTTCAGGACGCAAATCATTGATGGACGCTAACACTTCTGGGTGAAATTGTTAGGAAATGTGATGCTTATATACACTCAGTCTCGTGCTACGGATTACTTATCGATTACAAAAAGAGAGCAGAGATTTCTTTATTTTAATTAATTAATTTCTTAAATTTACATGCAAGTTAGTCAGCATCTAGTGCAACAATGATTTCGGGAGTAGATTCCTTAACGCCCCTTATCCATTTAGCCTATCCCCCTCCCGCAAACCCTCCAGTAACCCTCTGCTTGTTTTCCGTATTTAAGAGTCTCTGATGTTCTGTCCTCCTCTCTGTTTTTATATTATTTTTGCTTTCCTTCCCTTATGTTCGTCTGTT
This sequence comes from Helogale parvula, assembly GCA_004023845.1. Lineage (NCBI taxonomy): Eukaryota > Metazoa > Chordata > Mammalia > Carnivora > Herpestidae > Helogale > Helogale parvula. Next base: position 71,473 of record PJEM01002709.1, read on the forward strand.
CTGTGTCTTAATGTCCTCACAGTAGCGAAGTCATATGATATTTGTCTTTCTCTGACTGATTCATTTCGCTTAACATAATATCCTCTAGTTCCATCCACGTAATTGCAGATGGCAAGATTTCATTCTTTTTGATTGCCGAGTAATACTTCATTGTATATATATGCCACATCTTCTTTATCCGTTCATCCATCGATAGGCATTTGGGCTCTTTCCATACTTCGGCTGTTGTCGATAGCGCTGCTATAAACATGGGGGTGCATGTGTCCCTTTGAATCTGCACACCTGTATCCTTTGGATAAATACCTAGTAGTGCAATTGCTGGGTTGTAGGGTAGTTCTATTTTTAATTAAAAAAATTTTTAATGTTTATTTATTTTGGGGAGAGAGAGAGAGAGCCCATGCTCGTGTGCGCACATGAACAGGGGAGGGGCAGAGAGAGAGAGAGGGAGGCAGAATCCAAAGCATGTTTCAGTCTCTGAGCTGTCAGCACAGAGCCCAATGCGGGGCTTGAACCCACAAACCATGAGATCATGACCTGAGCTAAAGTCAGACACTTAACCTACTGAGCCACCCATCTGCCCCAATTCTATTTTTAATGTTTTGAGGAACCTCCATACTGTTTTCCAGAGTGGCCACACCAGTTTGCATTCCCACCAGCAGTGCAAGAGGTTTTCCCTTTCTCCACATCCTCGCCAGCATCTATCTGTTGCTGTCTGAGTTGTTAACATTAGCCATTCTGACAGGCGTGAGGTGTTGTCTCGTTGTGGTTTTGATTTGTATTTCCCTGATGATGAGTGATACTGAGCAGTTTTTCGTGTGTCGGTTGGCCATCTGGATGTCTTCTCTGGAGAAGTGTCTATTCATGGGAGACCAGAGATTTCCTAATAATAAAAAAGAAGATGGGGTGCCTGGGTGGCTCAGTCCATTAAGCGTCCGACTCTTCATTTCAGGTCATGAAATCTCAGGTCGTGATCTCAGGTCTCAGGCTATGATCTCATGGTTTGTGGGATCAAGCCCTGTGCTAGGCTCCTGCTCTCTGGGCTGGTTCTGGGCTCCTCTCTCTCTCTGCTCCTCCCCCTGCTCATGCTCACTCTCTCTCTTTCAAAATAAGCATTTTTTAAAAATACGTTTAAAATAAAAGGAAGAAAATCTAGGACTGCCTCAATCAGTGATCACAGTTACCGTCAGCAGGAAGATGGGACGGACGGACGGACGGACGCCACCAGCCCCTGTGGGATGCAGCGGGAAATGATGCCTCATGTGTGTGAAACATGTTCGACTTGAGTCTGATAAGGAGGAATCAATCAGACCTATTCAGGTAGGAGAGGACTCTACAAAACAGCGATCTCGTAATCTTCAAAAATACCAGTATCACGCCAGATAAAGGAAGGTTAAGGAGTCATTCCAGACGGAGGAGACCACGGACACATGACAAGTAAATGCAGCGTTTAATATTGGTTTGCATCCTGGATTCGGATTAAGTTGCTCTGAAGGATGTTATTGGAGAAATTTGAATATGGAATGCATATTAGGTATTGTAAAAATGTTAACTTTCCTGAATTTCATAATTGTAACTATTATGCAAGAGAACGGACTTGTTCTTTTTTTTTTTTAAGTTTATTTATTTATTTTGAGAGAGAGAGAGACTGTCAAGCAGACTCTTTGCTGTCAGCACAGAGCCGGATGCCAAGAACTCTAAGACCATGACCTGAGCTGACACCAAGAGTCAGACACTCAGCCAACTAAGTCACCCAGGCGCCCCTTGTTCTTAAAAAGTATATGCTGAGTGCTCACTTTGGCAGCGCATACACTAAAATTAGAATGATAAGAGAAGGTTAGCATGGTCCCTGAGCAAGGGTGACCTGCAAATTCGCGAAACATTCCAGATTTTTGGAATTTCTCTACAGCCATTCCTTAGAGATATTGTAGGTTTCGTTTGAGATGACCGCAATACAGTGAGTATTGCAGTAAAGTGAGTCAAATGAAAAAAAGAGAAGAAATGCATACTGAAACATTCAGAAGTGAAAGGTCTTGGGGCACCTGGGTGGCTCAGTCCATTAAGTGTCCAAATTCGGCTCAAGTCATGGTCTCACAGTTCATGAGTTCGAGCCCCACATCGGGGTCTCTGCTATCAGCACCGAGGCTGCTTCAGATCCTCTGTCTCCCTCTCTCTCTGCCCCTCCCCTGCTCACACACATGCAAGCTCTCTCTCTCTGTCTCAAAAATAAATAAACATGAGAAAAAAGTAAAAGGTCCCAGTAGCGGCAACTTACTCACAAATGGTTAAAATGTAACGGTAGGTGGGAAAATTATGCAGACTGGTGTTTTGTGATGTGCTCACGCGCTGTACGGTACTGAGTCTGTCGTGTGTGTATGCACAAAACCAGGGACACATTACCGCATGCCAATTTGCAGGGCGTTTTATGGGTAATTCTGCCTAAAGCTATTTTAGCCCCACGTTCTGACTTCAGGACCAACTTCGCAGGTAGGAGACATCTCCAAGGTTAATATTGTCCATAATATTCAGCTAAAAGCAAGGCAGTAGCCCCGGGGTTGGGGATACTTGAGACTGAATCACCCCCGGGGGTAGAAGAGAGAAGAACCTAGGGAGACAAAGAACAGAGCCTTGGGCCCCCAGTTCCGATGTGCCTCATTCGGGATGTTGAAGATGAAGGTGTTTACGTTTGAATCTGTTGAACCCGGCAGCTCAAGGCTTCCAGCCCTGCAGTCCAACAAAAACATAACGTGAGCCACAGCGCCATTTCGACTAGTCTAGTAGCCGTGTTAAAAAGGTAAAAAGAAACAGGTGCGATTAATTTTGATAACATATTTTACTTAACCCAATATATCCAGAATACCTTCATGTCAGCATATATTTAACGTCAAAAGCACTAATGAGATAGTTTTCATTCTCTTTTTCACACTACAGCTTAGAAAGTCTGGAATGTACTTTATCTTTGCAGCCCATCTAGAATTGGATCAGCCACGTTTGGACAAACCCCCCAGGAGCCACCTGTGGCTCATAGCCTCTGCGTGGAACGGCACAGGGATTAGACCGTGAAACGAGACAGTGGCGGGTTGAAATCCCAGCCCATCCACTTATTAGCTTTGCAAATGTCAGGCTGATCATTGAATCACTTTCAGCCTTACTGTTTTCTAGACGGGAAGATGGGATTTGACCTGAGAACCGACTCTTGGGTTGTTGTAATGGTCTGTGTGAACTGCTTCCTGGAGTGTTGTTTACACATTTGCTCTGGTGCTAATTCATTCATTCTCTCTATCCAACAAGGAGGGGTAGCTCTGTTCCAGGTAGGGCACGTGACAGGTAGTGAGTACCCTGGACAAGCTTTCTATTTATACTGAACAAACCCCCCAAGCAAGTGTAGATGAGGACCAACAGCTGGCAGCACGGGTGCTCATGATAAATGCATCAAGAAGAGATTGCCTGGGGCGCCTGGGTGTCTCCGTCGGTTAAGCGTCTGGCTTTGGCTCAGGTCATGATCTCACGGTTCATGGGTTCGGGCCCCGCGTCGGGCTCTGTGCTGGCGGCTAGCTCAGAGCCTGGAACCTGTTTCAGATTCTGTGTCTCCCTCTCTCTCTGACCCTCCCCAGCTCGCACTGTCTCTCTCTGTCTCTCAAAAATAAATTTTTAAAAAACATTAAAAAAAAAAAAGAAGAGATTGCCTGTCCATTGGGATGACTCCTAGTTTAAAGACGGACCATTCTGAGCGCCCAGACCAACCCAAGGACTTAATTATTCAACAGTTGTTCATCCTACAAGTGTTTGCTGCGCTGAATGGTCTGGAATTGTAGGAGGCAGTAGCAGTTACCAAAGATGGCGGGACCAGGGTAGAGAAGCTTGAAGGTGAGCCAGACGAGGAGCTGGTATTCGTGGGAGGCAGGATGGGGCCAGCAGAGACAGATAGACGGTGGAGAGAGGCAGGGAAATGGGACAAGGCTCATGGTGAGCCATCCTGTGCATCCAGTGACCAGGAAGGTGCTAGAAGCAAAAAGGAGATGTTATTTCTAAGAGAACAAATCAGGCAGGTGAAGGTCAGATATCAGAGAAGGGCTGGGGAGCTTGGGGCCTGGGCTGCAAGGGTGGGGTTGGGAAGATGGGGAGGGTTTGGAGCTGGAGGGTGAGTGCCTCGGGAGGAGCCAGGTAGAGGTGGTGACAGGAGTGTGGATGTTTATCAAATGGCATTAGAAAGGAGTTAATGGGTTTGCTCTGTAGGAGCAGGAAGGAGGCCCGTTGGTGGAGGTGGGGCCTCTCTCAGGGGAAGATAACCACTGGAGATCAGAGAGAAGGGTCAGGACCAGGAACTTGCCCTGGATCTCTGCTGGGGATGAAAGATGTCTTCTCCCTGGAAACAAGCCCAGTGGAGAATGGCCTTGGCCCACAGCCGAAGTTAGGAGATAGCACAGGACAAAGTGCTTGACCGTGGAGTCAGGGAGGAAGTCTGCCGTGCGGGTCCTCAGGAAGAGGATTAGCAGATTTCCGCCGACAAGTCTAGATCATCCCATTCTTGTCTCTGGGCCTTTGCACTTGCTGGTATCCCGTCTGTTGTCTGGAAGCTAAGTTCGCCCTCCCGTGTTTGCACAGCTGCCTCCTTCTCAGCAAGCAGGTCTTATTCAGACACCCCCTGCGAAGGCCTTCCGTGGCCACCCTTTCTTGCAATGCTGTCCCTTCACCTCCTCTTGCCACACAACTTTTAGATGGTTCCCCTCCCCCATCTGAAATCAGATCATTTGTAATTGGCTATTTCCTCCCCTAGAATGTTACATGCTCCTTAAGGGTAGGGCTTGGTCTTAATCCCTGTTCTCTCTCCACCATTGGGGCAGTGCTTGGGGTCAAGGAGATGTCCAAAAGATAGCTGCTGTCTGAATGAATACATGGATGGACAGACTGTTGAATGGACGGAAGGATGGAAGGACGGATGGCTACACCACCTTGATGACTGTTTCAGTGTGATTAAAACCAGGGCGGATAGAGAGGCTGCCCCTAATCTGAACTAAAGGAGGAAATTGGTGCTGTCTTCTATTCCAGAAATATTTCAGGGCTGGACTTGATCTTCGTGATCATGGAGTGTGCACGTGGAGGTGAAAGAGATAAGGACTCCAGGTCCTAACCGGATATCTGGGGCCACCCGGGAGCCATATCTAATCTACACAGATGGTGGATTTGAACTGCACCATGTTTCAACATTTTTTAAAAACTATGTTTGCCAGCATTGGAAAACTCCGTAAAGATGTCAAATAACAAAATTTAGATATCGATTTTCACTTAACCGGAAGATCTTGCAACATCAGGCCTGCCGTGTTACAGGGCAAAAATGGGCTGGAGCTGACGAGCGTTCACTCCGGTTTCCTCTGGCCTCTGCCATCAGGTCACCAGAAACCCAGGCCCCCTCCCCCCCCCTCCTCGGCCACCTTCTCATCCTCCCCACAGGCCTGGCTCCATCCATTCGCTTTCGAATTTGCTTTTCTTGCTCTAAATACTCTCAACTGCCAAAGTAGCGGTTTCCAACTCTTTGAAGTTGTAAAAATAACTGTTTCCCTATAATCAGGAACTAGGACATGCTCATAGCAGAAGCAGCTCAAGAAACAGAAAATCAATAGAAGACAATACTCACCAGGCACAGCCCAACAGAGAGAGATGAGCACTATTCATTATACATTTAATGAGTCTGAGAATCTCTAAAATCTTTATGGTCCTCACCCCTCATAGTTTTATATATAGTAAATATTCATTGACTGAAATACAATGCAACTGGGGTGCCGAGGTGGCTCAGTCAGTTGAACCTCCGACTCCGGATCAGGTCATGATCTCGCGGCTCGTGGGTTGGAGCCCCTTGCTGGGCTGTGTGCTGACAGCTCAGAGCCCAGAGCCTGCTTTGGATTCTGTATCTCCCTCTCTCTTTGCTCCTCCCCTGCTCATGCTCTGTCTCACAAAAATAAATAAGCATTGAAAGAAGAATTTTAAAAAAAAGAAATAAAACATAATTTGAAAAGCCTCCGATTTCAGGAACACAGGTGAAGGGATATAGGTACTTCTTCACACGCGGTTTACCCACAGACATTGGGAAATGGTCATGCGTGTACGTGAGCACGTTACAGACTCCCGTGGTCGGCACTCCTTGGTGCCCACATCTCTAGTCTTATCTTTTTGGGCCCATAACATCTTCTTTTTAAAAAAATGTTTGTTCATTTATTTATTTAGAGTGAGAGCGAGGAAGAGCATGAGCCGGGGAGAGGTAGAGAGAAGCGGGGAGAGAGTCCCAAGCAGGTTCCACACTGGTAGCGCAGAGCCCGCCACGGGGCTCAAACTCAGGATTGTGAGATCACGACCTGAGCCAAAGGCCAGGGTTGGCTGCTTAGCTGACTGAGCTCCCAGGGACCCCAGGCCATAACTTCTGCTTTCAGGAAATAGAGTAGGGGCTCCTGGGTGGCTCAGTCGGTTAAACGTCTGACTCTTGATCTCAGCTCAGGTCTTGATCTCAGGGTCATGAGTTCAAGCCCCGTGTTGGGCTCCACACTGGGCATGGAGCTTACTGGAAAGTGTGCCAATTTGGCATCATGACACTCTAGACATTCTGAGGGACTCTTATCTCTATTAGAGCCTGGCAACATTATAGCAAACGTGCATTTTAATGTATTGATGAGCTTATTGGAAATGAGGGAACTCATCAGGGCCATGAAAAAGACATAAGCAACTCATTAAGCAAATAAATAAATAAAAAAACAGCAGGGAGCTGAAGCCAAAGCAAGGAGTGGTAAATAGTAAGCAAGTAAATTGAGGAATAACTCTAAGGCAGTGTCGTCCTAAGTTCGTAGAGCTCTACCGGCACCACCAATGAGAAACTAAATTATTTCTAAGGAAAAAAATGCGTGTTAAAGAGGGTCAATATATAACGATAAGAAGTTCAATTCACCAGTAGATGTGACACTGTAAACTTTCATCCATTTCATAAAGCCTCAAAAATGTAAAACAAAAAGTGGAAATGATTACAGGGAGAAATGGACAAATCTACCATAATTGGCAAAGATTTTAACACACCTTTGTTAGTTACTGATAAACAGACAAAAGCAACTAGAAAAGACAAAAGATTTATTTTTAATGTTTGTTTATTTTTTTAATGTATTTTATTTATTTTTGAGAGACAGAGATAGCACGATCAGTGGAGGGTCAGAGAGAGAGGGAGATACAGAATTGGAAGCAGGCTCCAGGCTCTGAGCTAGCTGTCAGCACAGAGCCCGTCGCGGGGCTCGAACCCACCAACCGTGAGATCATGACCTGAGCCGAAGCCGGACGCTCAACCGACTGAGCCACCCAGGCGCCCCAATGTTTGTTTATTTTTGAGAGAGAGTGGGAGCAGAGCAGGCGTAGAGAGAGGGAGAACAGAGGGTCCAAAACAGGCTCCGCGCTGACAGCAGAGAGCCCAGTGCAGGGCTTGAACCCACAAACCGTGAGATGATGATCTGAGCTTAAACCAGCTGAGTCACCCAGGCGTCCCGAAAAGACAGATTTGAATTATAATCGTTGGCCGTGACTTCATGGGCATATAACTCCTCCAACAGTTGAATAATGGTCATTCTTCTCAAGTACATATGGAAATTTTCATCTGTGTTTTATGATTTCTTAGCACTGGTTTTAATTTCTAATTTAATTGCATCGTGGTCAGAAAACATGGTTGAAGTGTATAGACTATTATGCCACAGAACATTTGTCATTCTATTGAAGATAATCAGTGTCATACAGAGAAGTCCCAGAGAGGACAGATCACAATGGGATTTAAAAAGTAGCTACAGGGGCACCTGGGTGGCTCTGTCAGTTGAGCCTCTGACTTCAGCTCAGGTCATGATCTCACATTCATGAGTTCGAGCCCCGTATCCGGCTCTGTGCTAACAGCTCAGAGCCTGGAGCCTGCTTCTGGTTCTGTGTCTCCTTCTCTCTCTGCCCCTCCCCCTCTCATGCTCTGTCTCTCTTTGTATCAAAAATAAATAAAAACATTAAAAAAATTAAAAATAAATAAATAAAAATTAGCTGCAGGTAATGCAAAGACAACTTTGAGTAATCTTTCTGTGTTTGGGAAATTTAAAAGCACACTCAAATTAACTCATGAATAAAAGAATAATAATGTGAACTTTTAAATAATTAGAATTGAATGATACCCAAACGATTACATGTCCGTATTCAGGGAAAGTGGTGCCTTAAGTAGAGACCCATAACCTTTAATATTATATTAGAACCAAGAGAAGCTGAAAATGTATGCATTAAAAAGAAAAACAATATCCCCAAAGATAGTAGAAAGGAGACCATGAATATAAGAACAGAAATCAATGAAATAGAAATAAGAAAGATACAATAGAACAGATCAACAAGGCTAACCACTGGTTTTGCCAGCCTTCTTCTGGGAGACCGATTGAAAAAAAAAAAAGAAAGTATACGCCTATAATATAATATAATATAATATAAAGGATGTAAATGGATCAAAACGATAGCCACAACAAAAATTTGGTAGAACATTGTAAAAACCCAGAGGGGCCTGGGGGGTTCAGTTCGTTAAACATCAACTTCAGCTCAGGTCATGATCTCACCACTCATGAGTTTGAGCCCCGCGTCAGGCTCTGTGCTGACAGCTTGGATTCTCTCTTTCTCTCTGCCCCTCCCCAGCTCTCTCTCTCTCTCACTCTCTTTCTCTCAAAACTAAATAAACATTAAAAACAATTCTTTTCATCCTCATGCCAAAAATTTCTTAAAACCATTTATAAAATGAGTAGGAGGTTAATTATTTTCCTACAGGAAAAAAATCATTACGGGCCCTAGGTTTTTTTTTTTATGTTTTTTATTTATTTTTGAGAGACAGAGAGAGACAGCACGAGCAGGGAAGGGTCAGAGAGAGAGGGAGACACAGAATCCGAAGCAGGCTCCAGGCTCTGAGCTAGCTGTCAGCACAGAGCCCGACGCGTGGCTTGAACCCACGAACCGTGAGATCATGACCTGAGCCGAAGCCAGAAGCTTAACCGACTGAGCCACACAGGTGCCCCGGTTTTTTTTGTTTTTTGTTTTTTTCAACAAAGGAGTTCAACGAAACTTTCAGGCTCATCCCAATCATACAGAATTAATTAACAATTAATTAACAAAATATCCCAGGGATTAATAAAAAGTACCTAAGTCCTCTATGATGGTAATATAACCTTGATATCAGAACCTACTTGTCAGGGGAGGTGTGAAAAAGAAATATTACAGGTCAGTCTCATTTATTAACATGAATGTAGGCGTCTGAAATATTACAGGCAGACTCTGGCAATGTATACAAAAGAAAATGCATGAGAACTAAATAGGGTTTAATTCCAACAAATGTAAATTGATTAAACATTGGGAAAAAAAGTCGATAAATATTCGCTAGTTTAGCGTATGAAACAGACTGTCTCAATGTGTGTAGAAATAAGAATTTAGAAAACCTATTGCCTGTTTATAACCAGTTAAACAAGAAAAATTTACCAGCATAAAAATGGAAAAGAGCTTCCCTAACAAGGTGAAGGTATCTACCAAAATCATTTGCAGTCAATTAAAATCTTTTCCCTAGAAATTAGAGATAAGACAAGAATGCATTCTGTCACCACTGTTGCATCAGAGACCCTAGCCAGTGCAAGAAGGCAAGAAAAAGACGTAAAAGATGTAATGACTGGGGGGGGGGGGGGGGGGAATGGGAAGAAACCAAACCTGCGATTATTCACAAATGATAGGACTATTTACATAGGAAACACAAAAGAATCTACAGATTAAGATTAGTAAGAGTTTAGCAAAATACCTAGATATAAAGTCAATCATGAAAAAATGAATTGCATTTCCATCCGCCAATGACAAGCAACAGCAGAAAAACAAAACTGTGATCTCAAAAATGACTCCTTTGTAATAGCAACGGCACCAGAACAGGGATGGAACATCGAAGGTTAATTATTTTTTTAGAGGTGGAAGTGTTTTATAGAGAAAAAGTATATAATGTTAGAGAAAATCATTGAAAGGGTCATAAATAAATAGATATTTTCAATTCATGGCTAGGAAGACAGTATGTTGGAAGCCTCAAATAGCCCCACGTTGAGCATAGACTTTATACGATGCCAATCAAAATCCCCAAATGGATTTTTCTTTTCTTTTTTTTTTAATTTTTTTTAATGCTTTATTTATTTTTGATACAGAGAGAGACAGAGCATGAGAGGGGGAGGGGCAGAGAGAGAAGGAGACACAGAACCCGAAGCAGGCTCCAGGCTCTGAGCTAGCTGTCGCCACAGAGCCTGATGCGGGGCTCGAACCCACGAAGGTGAGATCTGACCTGAGCTGAAGTCTGAGGCTCAACCGACTGAGCCACCCAGGCGCCCCCCAAATGGATTTTTCAAGGGCCTGAACAAGCTGATTCCACAATCTGCATGGAAGGAACAAAGGCGGAAGAATAGCCAAGACATTCCTAAGGAAGCATGAAGTGGGGCGAGCTGCCCAGAAGACGTTGAGATTTATTGTACCGCCCTGTCGATGATGGCAGTGTTGCTGGCACAGAGAAACTGCCCAGTGATGCAGAGAATAAAAAGAGTAAAAAGCAAACAAACGCAAGCACGTTCGGGAACCTGATCGATGCCCGCAGCCGCATCTGGCCGCCAGAGGATGAAGAACCAGGCTGTGGGAGATGCCAGGACCATTTGTGCCCACAGGGAGAAAATCCACGGGTCCTCTCCTGGCCTTCGCCTACAAAAACTAGATCCAGATAGGTAGGTACACGAGAAAAGCACAGTTTTCAAACGTTTAGAGAAAACCATTTGAGGGTATTCCTAAGGCCTCCAAAAAAGGAAGTATTTTCCGAACAAGACTCGGAAGGGATCATCATAGAAAAGGTTGGTTAACAGGATTTCGGTGAATCAGGAACAGTTGTTCAAACTCCCCTTCAAGCGACAAACAACTGGGCAGAAGACAGAGTAACTCTCCAACAGACAAAGGATCACCATCCAGGGTACATAAACAATTCCCAAAATCCAATGAGAAAACAAACAAACAACCTTCTAGAAACAATCACGATATTAAAAAAGGATCCTCCCACTCCCCGAAGATAGAAACAGGGCTGCTTATTTTGCCTTGTGGTGCGCTAGGAGAAAGCGAAGTATATATACTTTACCCAAAAGTGCTCTTACTTGAAGAAATGGGTCACTGAAGTTTGGAGGGGTGCTTTGAACTTGGCAGGGTGGGGGATGGGCAGAGAGCTCAAGTTCCCAAGGAGCTGCAGGTCATAGGGCTGAGGGGGCGGGCCAGGTGGGGACAGCCTTTTGCTGAGTGGATTATTGGAGATAAGCAAACTGTTTGGTAAATAAGAAAATAAAAATTCTTTTATTATTGCCTTCTACTAATACTTAAATTAATGGGATTAACCTACGGGAGAAGGAGTTTCAAAACAAAGGGCGATTTTATCAAAGGCAGGTGCGGTCCCTTTTGGTGCTGTAGTGGCCTGGCTTGGTCCTCCTGGTGAGAGACAAACCCTCAAGGACACAGGATGACAATCAGTGAGTGACAGATGAGTACCGGGCCTGAAGCTTTTCCACGGGGCCCCAGCAGGCCAGGAGAGATGGCCGGACACCAGGGTGCTCCTTCCTGCCTGGGGCAAGATGGGATTCCTAAGCGTGGTTGACACGCCCCTACCCCTCACCTCCCCCGGTTGTGACAATGTGGCCGGTGTCCCTCGGCCATCCTGAAACTTGGACAATGGTGGAAACTCCGCCATGTTCCATGGGCTCCTTCCGCTTTAGGAAACGCAGTGACACGTGTCCCCCTGTGGTTTCAGTTCCTTCCTTCTTCCTCCCTCTTTGCTTCTCCCTTTCTCCCCAGTTTTCCCCTCTTTTCTCCCCATCAACATGGAACCAACAATTTCCCTACAGGCGTTGATTTCCAAACCCCAAATAGGCGTGCAAGTGAATGCATTCCAACGCACCCAGCCGTGATAGCTGCCGCAGACCGAGGGCACTCTTTGAGAATCATGACCGAAGCTCACATCAATAAAACAGATAATCATGGTAATGGAACTTGCTGCAGTTTGGCCCGCACTGTACCCAGGGACTGGACTAAATACACCGCCCACTTCCTCTGGTTTAATCTGCACTCCATCCGATGGACCCAGGCACTGTCGTGAAGCCCATTTTACAGATGTGAAAACTAGAGCTAGAGAGAGGCTGCGTGTCTCATCCAAGGTCACGGGCTTGTTGGAGTAGGGATGATGCATTTTCTGTAGACCTGCCGGTCAGCTTGGCCCTCGGTGCAGTGGTTGGGGAATGCGTCCCTGGGCTGCCCTTCCCGGCTCAAGCCTTACCCCCTCCCACCTGCCAGCTTCGGAAGCTTAGGCCACGACGGCCCTGAGCCTCAGCTGTTCACGTGTAAAGTGCAGCCAGCACCAGCTTCAGAGCTTTTTGTGTGAGGATTCAGATAAAAATACCCAAAGAGCTTCATAGAGTCCCTGACACACAGTTGTACCTGCTGTCTAAGTGTCTGGTTCCTACTGTGGCTGATGTCACGATCATCCAGATCACAGATGAACCCCTTGTGCTGAGGACCCTGCAGGTGACCCGGTGACTAGATCAGCCGCGGTCTGGGCCAGAGCCAGCACAGCACACAGATGCCTTCCGGCCCCTGGATACGGGGGAGGAGAGTGAGCGGCAGATTTTACGCAAAAATCTGAATCTTATAGCTTGTCCTGAAAAGCTAGATCTGGTACCCCTGGACACACAGTCTCATAGGTGACTGTCCCCTCTTTAGAGCTGGTGTGTGTGGGTCCTTCCTGCCAGCCTCAGAGGGCGAATGTCACTTCCCTGGTCCCCGTAGGTGTCGGAGTTTGTAACCCCCAGGGGCGGTGTCTGGGGGACACAGAAGAAGGTGTGACTTGCGTGGTCTGAGAAGAGTTAAGGAGAGGTTCTAGGAGAAAGTGACGTTTCAACAGATTGTCCAAAAAAAAAAAAAAAAAAAGGAGACATAGCATATGTACTGAAAAGCATAATATGTACACTTCGTTGAAAGAACAGTACGAAAATGCACCCGCAGTTTGAGAAGTTGAACATTTACCGGTGACTCAGGCCTGGGTAAGCAGCGGGGTCCCCTACAATCGGGCTCACCTGGGGCTTCCGGAAACGCGGCATCCGGCCTCTCCCAGACAAGGGCGGAACCGGGCGCCTGGGGTGCCCCTGGGAGCTGAGGAAGGCCGCTTTGGGGGTCCCGTGTGCGGCTCTCACTCGTGCTCCCTCCCTCCCCCACACCAGGAGGTCCTCTTCCAGGACGAAGTTGGCTTTGTCACCTGTGTAGCTATCACCCCAGAATATGGTTTAGTTTAGAAAAGCAGTGTGGACCCGGCAGCATGAAGTGCGTGCTGTGGGCTGGGTGCCGAGTCAGCTCCGTTCAGCTTCCTGTGAACTCCCTGGCAGGGAAATCGGGCGAGGGCACCCCCCGTAGGGCATCCGGAGGGGCCCCACCATGTCACCATGTCACCAGGGCAGAAAGAGGCTGCCCTTGTGGGCTCGCAAGCTCAGCAGGGGGTCAAGGCGGAACCTTCCAGGGGTAACACGAGTGTCTCTGCTGGCCCCACACCCTGCCTGGGAGAGCAAGACTCTATCAGCTCATGGTCAAGAGCAAATGTGAAGCCAGGACCTTGACGGTGGGGATCGTGAAGGATGACACCCTCAACACACCGCCCTGGAGGCCCCAGGAAGGGGATGGATGGAAGCCAGATCAGTGCAGTGAGCCCTAAACTTCCATGGTGTTCTTCTCTCCTGTCCTCATGGAGCTATTTTCTTTAAAAATCCCTTTACGGTAACTTAGTGGGATTTTTTTTTAATATCTTTGTTTTTTTAAGAGACAGAGAGTGAGCAGGAAAGGGGCAGAGAGAGAGGAGACACAGAATCCCAAGCAGGCTCCAGGCTCTGAGCTGTCAGCACAGAGCCCGACGCAGGGCTCGAGCCCACAGACTGAGATCATGACCTGAGCAGAAGTCAGATGCTTAACTAAAAGAGCCACCCAGGCACCTCTGGTGGGATTTTTTTAAGGGAGTGAAATTAGAAGTGTGTACTCCCCTTGCCGTCTTGAGCCAGAGCTCCGTGGCCAGGCCTCTGGACAGTACGGAGGTTTAGAAGGGCCCGGAGGGAGGGACCCCCAAGGGGCTGGAGGCGTCTAAGGGGAGAAGGGTGGCGCAGTGGTCTCCCGGGGCTGCCGTAACAACAGCGCCACAAACTGGTGGCTCACAACACACATATTCAGTTCCAGGCGGCAGCGGGGAGGCTCTAGGCTTGTAGCATCCTCACTCCTACCTCTGCCTCCCTGGCCACATGACCTTCCTCCTCGTGTGTCTGTGTGTCCTCCCCTCTTCTAAGGACGTCAGCTAATGGATTCAGGGTGCCCTTGAATATGAACCTACCCTCCCTAATTACATCTGGGATGACACTATTTCTGACAAAGGTCCTGTTGTGAGCTTCCAGATAGACGTGGATTCTGGGGGTGCCGTTAAACCTGCTATGGACGGTGTGGCTGGAACTCAGGGGGTGCGAGAAGGAGGTGCTGGTGAAGGGCTGTGCCCCGCCCCCCCGCCGCCATCTTGCCTCACTATCTGGACTTTATTCTCCTCCCTGTGGAGGATTTTAGGTGTGGCGGTGATTCTGCCCCGTCCGGACACTCCTGGACCCCTGTGTTTCTCTTTGTCAGTGACGAACAGCTGGTCACACAGCCCCTCGGCGGAGCCATTCCCTCCAGCCTCAAGGAGTTCACCCCAGGCCCCCCCGGCTGCGCTTCCTTGTGGCTCGTCTTGGCCGGTGGGTGCATCATCTCTGTCCTTGAGCCGAAGCTCTTGGGGGAGAGAGGCCGCTCTCGTTCACGGCCGCATCCTCTGCTCCCGGCAAGGAGGGCACAGAGTGGAAGGGGCCAAGGGGAGGGGACGGCAGCCTGAGAAGATCCGTCCCAGAGACAATGCGTGGATCTGTCGGGGTTGTTTCCCAAAGAGGTATTTTCTTCCCTGCATTCATAGGAGTGTGGTTTCTCCGGATCAGAAGATCCGGAAGGTTTTGCGGTCCCTCTCGAAAGTTAAACTCTTTTCTGCATGTGGTTCTGTCCCTCAGCCACCAGAAGAAGGGCCCGCAAGCCCCCCGGGAGTCAGGCCCCCCGCCCCGTCCTCACCTGCCTCCCCTCCACGCCTGCAGCCCCACGTCCCGGCCCTCTGCGGCTGGACCGTCGGCCTCAGCCCTCTTCTGACGACAGGCCCCACGTTTCCAAGACAAGGCGCGGTCATAAAATCAACTGTCCACAGCCATTTAGGTCCAGGCATGGTTTATGCCAAATCTGGCCTCCAAATTGACAGTTAATGAGGGAAAATGACGAGGGGGGGTGTTAACAGACACAGGCTCAAGGTAATAAACAGGCCGTTAAAGCTGGGTAGTAAACAGCATGCCAAAGACCATTTATGAATTTATTTTTTTTGAAGGGGGAAAAAAATTAACCAACAAGACTCGTCTCTTTTGGTGGCTGGGTCTGACTGGCAATAGGGAGAAGAGAGAGATTCCTTGGGGGGCAAAGCAGGAGAGGAGGCTGAGGGGCCGTCCTAGGTGGGGATGCGCAGGTGTGTGGCTGGACCAGGGACCTGGGCAGTGGGCCGGCTGCAGACCCCGCGGCCAGGCTTTGTCCCGTCCTCGGAGGCCGTGTGTGGTGTCAGGAAGGCTGACGCTGATCCTCTGTCTGATGCTGGATCAAGAAGAAGTAACCAACTTTCTCTGGCCTCAGTTTCCCCCACCGCAAAGAGGAGGACGGACTCCCCTGTCTCTTCAAGGCCTCCTTGGTAGTTGCATAGTCTCCCCGCCTCCCCCAATTCGTGTCCTTCCTGGGACCTCAGAATGCAACTCTGTTTGCAGATGGGGTTGCTGCAGATGAAATGAGTGAAGATGAAGTCATGCTGGAGTGGGATGGGTCCCACGCCAGTGTGACCGGTGTCCTTACGAGAAGAGAAGGGACACAGGGACACACACGGGGGAGGAGGCTGTGTGGAGACAGAGACAGAGACTGGAGTGCTCCGTCCACACGCCAAGGCGTTCCAGGCACCACGAGAAGCTGGGAGAGGCAAGGAAGGCCCCCCTGTTAGAGCCCCGGGAAGCAGGACCCTGCTGACACCCTCACTTCCGACTTCCGGTTTTTGTCCCATCATTCGTGGTGCTCTGTTGAGGCAGCCCCAGGAAGCTACTGTAGACCTCCAGCTCCAAAACCTTCCATGTGGGGTACGCGCGCCTCAAATCCTCCCCAGATTGAGGTGATTTTCCGGAGGACAGGCATGGACATTTGCATATACCCATGGTTCTCAGTCAGGGGCGATTCTGCATTCAGGATGGCAACATCCGGGACAGTTTGAGTTGTCACAACTGGGGTAGCGGCTGCCGCGTGCTCCTGGTAGGTAGGTGCCAGGGAGGCTGGCACACATCCCACCATGTGCAGGACAGGCCCCCACCACAAAGAATTACTCAGGCCAAAGTGGTGATAGTGTCCAAGATGGGCGCCGCTGGCCTACGTGAATATTGATTCTGAGCGCTGTTGCGTGGAAACTGAGGCACGTTAGCATCTTCAAGACTTTATCTGAGCCTACATCGATCTGAACCGGGCAGGTACCCTCAAAGATGTTTCAGAGGCACTCTGGAGCCAGGGCGAGGTTTTTGTAGAGAAGACGGTGAAGCGAAGCAAAGCAAAGAAACTATGGGCTGGGTTACAGCGTAAGCTGTTGCCTTGGGTGGGAAAGCCTCTGTTTGTGATCGATGGTTCCTAAGATCCATTGTTTTTTTAGATTCAAGTGCCCTGACTTGCTTACGTAGCTACCAAGGTGTTAGGGCCACTTCGGTGTGCTGGGCTCGTTTAATTGTGCTCACAGCCCTGTCCGGCCGCACTGCCTTCAGAGCCAGCCCCAGAGAGCTGCTGCCTGTGTCCAGGGTTCAGTGCCCAGTGCCCAGTGCGGGCCACCACGGTACCAGAGCCACAGAACTGTTCAGTACACTGTCAGATGATCTAAACGTTCTAAACCGAACTTTCCAGTTAATATAGCCCCACCCCCACCGCCACACACACACAGACATCTTCTCAGGATCCACAGTAAGCTTTGCCAGATTTGCTACATGTCCACCCCCAGGCGGACAGCAGAGATCATGTGGGCACCAGTCAGCCTGAGGAGCAGCGCATCAGGGCCACTCAATAGAAAGGCCCTGAGCGTTAACAGGTTGAGGACACCTCCAGGGGCGGATGACTCTCCTCCATTCTCCCGCTGGAAGGCGGGCCCCTGGCCAGAGGCTCGGGGCCCCTCTGCAGGTGCTAGTCTGCGGTGATGTGCGCATTGCCAGAAGTCTCCTGATGGAGCATTTTGGAGGCCCACCTTTGGAAGGTACCCCCAAAGAACGTGCTGGGTGGGAGAGGGTAGGCATTACTGGAGGGCTAGTTTAGATAAAGAGGATCATTTTATATGGCGGAGCTGAATGATTCTGTGATGATTATAACTATTCAGAAGGTCCCTGCTGGTCCGTTTCCATGGCGTTGCATCAAAGCCTGTGGTGTAGACATCATAGCACGGTTCATTCTATTCTTTGACTCTGCTGGCTGGGATGGGGTGTTACCTCCCCCCCCACCCTCCCAGCCCTGGCCCACACTGGCCTGGCACAGGAGTCTGATTTAGGGAGCACCCACCTGCCCCCTGGCGCCTCCCCTCTCATGCATCCTCCCGCCCCTGCAGCTCTTCCTTCCTAATCCCTCGGGCCCCCGTATTTTGGGAACGGCAAGCAGACGGCTCTGACTTCAGGGTGCTTCTTGGTGCAGCAGCTGCCCTGTGGCTTCTCCGAATCCCAGAAGCTGCAAGCTGCCATCCCTCCTTTGTAAAATGTGGCCCAACACAATACACAGACTTCTCAGGATGATCCAGCATATAAAACCCTAGCACAGTGCTCGGCCCTCAAGACATGCGTCAGAAGCCCCCAAATGCCTGCTTTACACCAGCATCCTTGAGACCGAGCCAGATTATGTTTTTTCTCCAAAAGCACAGGCTTTGAAAGACAGACGGACACTAGTTGGGTGGCTTTTGGTTAGTGATTGATCCATCTGGGCCTCCGTTTACACAACTGTAAAATGGGAATAATGCTTTGGGAACATTAGATAAATGCTCAGCAAGTTTCCTGAGGCTTTCCACTCATTCTTTCGTCTTTCTCCACGTTCTAGTCTGGGGCTGTCTTTGCTGCTACTGAGGAAATCTGGGGTCTGGCTGGGAGAGGAGTGGGTCTCTCTGAGCACCTGGCCACCAGCACCTGGAGGCCGCCAGGTCTGTCTGTGGCAGCACATCCAGGCCTAGATTTTAGGATGTTACCCAGAGGCCAGAGCACCCAATTTCCCAGTGGTATAAAGGGCAGCCTGAGACCCCCATGGACGGTGATGCACCCCCTGTCACCCCGCAGGTGAGAGCAAAGCCTCCACCTGCTCCTCTTTTCCTGACACTGTGCTGCCAACCTCCCTAAGTGCTGTGACCTCTAAAGGTCACCAGGCTCCTCGTGAGGCCTGGGGACAGGGGATTCTGAGTCTGCCCTCTCCGCTGAATGCGTTGAATGGTGGACCCCCAAAACATACACCCAGGTCCTTTGGCCATATCTCTGGAAAAAGGTTCTTTGTAGATATAATTACATTTAGAGCCTTAGATGATAACCCTGGATGATCCAGAGGAGCCCTAAATCCAATGGCAAGTGTCCCTTTGAGAGACAGAAGAAGAGGAGAGACAAGAGGAGAGGCCGTGTGAAGATGGAGACAGAGATTAGAGACGGGATCCTTGTTGTCCCATTTTACAGAGGAGAAAACTAAGTCTCAGAGGCCAGGAGGACATGGAATTGGAAAGGATCCTAAATGACTCCTGGCCTGTGCTCTTGACCTCAGTGCTGGGCTGTCAAACACGGGGCGCCATTCAACGCTCCTCTTTGGCCCTCTCTGATCAAGCCAGCTCCTTCTGGAGCCCTTGCCCGGAGCAGCAGCTCTTGGGGAAGGAATTAGCCACAGTGCTACCAGGGCACACCTACGGAGCGGTTCCCGTGTGCCGAGCACCGTGCAAAGCCAAGCCGTGAATTAGCTCCTATCCCCGCTTCTAAAGCACTGACTACTATTAACAGCCTATTTTACAGATGGGAAAGATGAGGCTCCTAATCCAGGGCTGCTGGGGGAGGGTCACGATCTCAAGGGCCCTGTTTTGCCTCCAGCACCTCTGAGGCGCACGGGCGGTTGGCCGGAGCATGTGCACAGGGCTTGGTGGGTTGGTCCCACTCGGCTTCTCACAGCCTCATTCTGGACTCTTGCCGTGTTGCGCGAACCGTCGGGTTTTGCTTGTTGGTTT
This sequence comes from Helogale parvula, assembly GCA_004023845.1. Lineage (NCBI taxonomy): Eukaryota > Metazoa > Chordata > Mammalia > Carnivora > Herpestidae > Helogale > Helogale parvula. The sequence continues at coordinate 90,872 of PJEM01002709.1, forward strand.
TCACACTCCAGCGCAGCAGCTCCCTGAGGCCAGGAGCCGGGGTGTTGAGTGCTGTGTCTCCGTCGCTGATGAGGTTGAGCTCAGGTGCGGCAGAAGGATGGTCACAGATCTTTGTGTCCCTCGCTGGACTCTACCTCTCCGGGGTCAGGACTTGACCCTGCATCCCAGCGACCAGTGCAGACAGAGCCCAAGTGCGTGCACGGCCAGGGGCCTCCAAGCAGCGGTTAGGACCTAAATGTGAGAGAGCAGAAGACCAAGGGGAAGTTCTCCTGAAGCAAATACCCCCATTTCAGGGCCTGATCTATGTGAGTCAAAATGGTATTTAATCGGCTAAAACCAGAGTTGTCATCACCTAATCAGAGAGCCTGAAAATAGATTTTCGGCACCTTGCGCCTCCGCCCAGGAGCCACAGTGCAGCTGCCCGGGGACACCGGGGCTGTTGGAGACATCAGCAGGCGTCCGTCTGTCTGGGGAGCAGCTGGACATTTGGTTATTCGATCAGGGAAGTCCGCAGCATGGAGAAAGCTCGGGGTGCCGAGGGGGCCTTCATTTCCGGGTAGGCCGACAAACCCATTTGTTACTTTTGCTTAAATAATGGCCATCATTGTTCCCTTGGGTCCATCGGTTTATAGTTTGCAAAGCGCTTTCCCATTCTCAGCGTGTCCAGGAGGCGGTCAGGCGGGATTGTCACCCAGTGTTAAGAGAGAGGGAGAGGGGGCTCGCGCCAGGCGGCCCGGCCATGCATCTTCTGGTTCCTCAAAAGGCCAAGTTCAGCATCATTTTCTGCTTGCAGGCACACCCTTCCTACCTGCAGGGCCGCTGGAACGCGCCCTACACCGGTCCGGGAAGTCTAATGACGTCTTCCTTGGGACCCCTTCTCCCCCTCGCGCTTCTTGGTCACCGCTGGGTCTTTCCTCCACATGCCCAGCTCTCTCGGACTCCCGGAGGCTACACTGTCTGCCCTCTGCCTGGTGTAATATCTGTTCTCCTTCCCAGCCCTCATGAATCCCCCCTGCCCAGGAAGCTCCCCTGACCCTAGAGCCCCAAACAAAGGCGCAGTAGGGCCTTCATGGGCTTGGGAAGGGGGAGTTACAGGAAATTGTGACACAGGTACAGGGGTCCAATCATTATCACCTATCAATACTGGCAGTAACTTTAACCATACATTGATCCTTTTAGTGGAAGCCAATCACAACATTTAGAGTATTGACCAATCACAGAGTGGGCCCAGGACCCTCACGTAGGGCATGACTAGTCTCAAGCAATAGGTGATTATCTATAGCTTCTATCTTTAGGCCTGCCCTTAGAAATGTTAAAGGTGTTAGCTGGCCTTTCCTGATTGGGTGTTACAAGGGTGGTCCTTCCTGCCTTGGGCGATGTGTGCCCTTCTATTGTCTAATGATTCTGAGAAGCTGAATTCAGGCCTGAGTCCTTACACCAGCACCATTCTGTTTTGATGATGACAGCTCTGTAATACCGCTTGAAGTCTGGGATTGTGATGCCTCCAGCTTGCTTTTTTTTTTTTTTTTTTTCAAGATTGCTTTGGCTATTCAGGGTCCCTCACCTTGAATCCAGCTTGCAACAAAGCCTATGCACCTGCCCTGCTACCCCATGGCAACCCAGCCACCATTTTGTAGCCAGTTTTCAGACATTGTTTGGTGGTTGAAAAGGGTAGTGTCTGAGTTAAAAGCGCCCCAGCTGTATCCCCACCCAGATCCAAGGGAAGGGATTTGCCATCCCCAGGGTTTATTACTCCGCCTGATGTTACTACTACTGATAATACTTATCCCTTCCAAAGGCTCAGAGAGGTTAGGGGAGTCAACCATGCTCACTCACGTAATGAATGGCCTCATCCTTTTTGGTGTCCCCAGCATAGACTCTGCGGACCACCCCGCCCATGCTCCCACCCGTTGATCAGCCCTTGGCCCTTGGTTCCTCTGTCATCTTCAGAGAAGACACCACCTCTCTCTGTCTTCAACTTCTTGCAATAGTCCTTCTCTGTCCCCATTTCAGGCTCTGGGTTCTCTTCTACCTCCATTCGTGGGCATCTAAGGAGTCCGGGATCGTTCTCCTGGGCACCTTGCCGTCCTGATGACCTGAGCTGCCATGGCCTTCCACCTGGTTTGTTCATTATCGTCCAGGCCCTGAACTCACAGCTGCCTCCTGGGCAGTGTCCTTGGGGAGACCCTACATCCTTGCAGTCTCTGTATCTGAAGGCTCCCTGTCTTCTTCCCGCCGAAATCTGTCCCCGTCTTCACCTTCCAGATGGTGCTGTTTTAACTAAAGGCTTTCGTCCCTTGACTCATTGGGGATGGAGGCAGACAGAGGAACCCTGGGCAGTTTGAGTCTGGAGCTCAAGCTCTTACTCACCCCACGAGAGGGACAATACATCATTATGAGAGAATCAGTTGTTTTTTTAAACAACGGATCTCTCTATATATACTTCTTGAAGACTTTCCATCACTTGGCCACTTCCCATCACTTGGCTTCCCCTACAATCACGCCGCGGTGTCCCCACTGATGTTCTCTGAGGCTGCTGCAAGGAGAAGCCCCGTGCCCTTGCACCCTGGCATTAAGCTGAGTCACGCTGGGTTTTATGCACCGTGGCATTTTATGTTTCTAAAGCACCGAGAAGCAACTTGGTTGGCATTTCCCAACCTCAGGGCCACTATCAGAGCCTCCAGCCTCCCGAGCTGGGGATTCTCCCCGCCTTGCATTTATATTTTCCCCAAAATTTTTTTTTTTTTAGCTTCTAGACCCTGTTCTGAGCTCTGGGGGAGCAGTGGGGAACCAGAAACATGAGGTCCTTGCCTTCACGGGGTGACACGCGACTGGAGTAAACAAGGAAGGGTCATGTCAGAGTGTGACAGCGTTTGAAAAGAATAGGACGTGTGTGATGTAATGATGAAGGTGGAAGACAGTGTCGCTGGGAGGGTTAGAGAAAGCTTCCTCAAGGAAGTGGCGTCCAAAGGGTGAGAAGAAGCCACCCATGTGAAGAGACAGGAGAAGAACAAGTGCAAAGGCCCTGAGGAGGCCTGTGTGATGGCAGCAGAATGAATGGGGGCAGTGGGATTGGGAGGTGAGGTCAGAGGGTTAGGCAGGAGCCAGATCACTCGGGGCCTTGAAAGTCATGTTAAATAGTCTGAATTTTGTTCTAGATCAGTGAGCATTCATCTTATTGTGTATCCCATTGATGTAAGGCTCTGACCGCTCTTTACCTGAGTAATTTCTCAGGGTTGTGTTTGCAGTGAGTGAGCTTGAGATGTGAGGTATTGTCCCCTTCGTGACAGAGAGCAGCTTTATTCCCTGCTTGCTATGAAAGAACAGATTCCCAAGTTCAGGGTTTCTCTCTTACAGTGCAAACCCACTGCATGTGCAGCATCCATCTAGGCCCATCCATGTCACTCCTGTGGGAATAGGGGCTAAGGGACCTTCAGTGAGCTTGGTGGCACTGCCCACTGCTTTTGTTGTGAGTGGTGAAGTCTATTGTCTCTGACCTAAGAGTCTTGCATCTCCAGTTACCATCCATGAAACCAGCATGATTCGTCAGCTTTCAAATGAGTAAGATCTTAGTCCCTTCACAATTCTTGACTTTTGGCACATGGGAAGACAGGTTATGTATGGGGGGGAAGAAGGGAAACCAGTAAGGAGGCTTTTGCAGGGGTTCAAAGGAAAGATACTGGTGAGTCAGCCTAGGAGCCAGTTAGTGGAAATGGACTAAAGTAGATGGATTTGGGATTTAATTTGGAGGTGGAGTTGTAGGTCTTGCTGAAGGATGTGGGGGGTCAAGGGAAGAAAGCAAGCAAAGGTGCCCATGGGTGTGTGGCCACACAGCTGTGTGGCTGGCAGTGCCACTCTGAGATGGAAAGGTTGGTAGAGGAGGGGTTGATGGGGTCTGGTTCAGCCATGTGATGTCTGAGATCCCTGAGAGATGCTCGGTGAGAGCATGAGGGTCTGGAGGGTGGGAAGAGTCCTGGCGGGGGACGTGGGGACTCAAGATTGCCAGCATGCATGTGCTATGGAGGGCCCTGTGATGGGGTGTGGGCCCCTCCCGGCCAGGAGTTGAGTCCTGTGCATATCCCTGTGGAAGCTCCCACACGAGTGGCCCCCCTCCCTCCCTGAATTCCTAGCAGACACCATTCTCTCTGCACCTGCCCAGAGGGGTGGCACATCGTCAACAAGAGGAAATCTCTGAAGCTAACGACTGGTCTTTAGATTCCTTGAAATCTGGACTTAAGCACCTCTTCTCAGTGTGCCATTGGGCAGATGACCTGGCTTCGTTAAGCCCAGTTTCCTTACTCTATAGAACAAGAATAATAGTACTCACCTCTTGGGTTGTCCTGTGGAGTAAACAAGATACTTCCTGCAGAGCATTTTGCACGGTGCCTGATGCATTATAATCACCCAGTGACAGTGGCTGCTGTGTCTGTCCCCTCCATTTCATTCAGTGGCTGCTTATCTGGGCCAGGCACTGTTTGAGGCTCTGCAGACATAGCAGTGAACAAAACAGGAAAGAGAAGCCCACCTTCTCATGGAGGGGGCCAGACTGGGAATAAGTAATCAAATGGAGACCAGCAGAGCAGGGCGTGGTGGGGCCGGTCTGGTGTCCTGTCCCTTCAGAATGGTAACCTGTGTTTCCCCTCCTAGGTCTGCCAGCAGCCCCTACTGAGTTGGTCTCTGCTGATCGCCCTCATTCAGGCTCACACTCACTTTCCAAGGGCATCTGCATCCAATGACTGATTGATAAAGGCCATGGCTCAATTTGGGTCAATTCTGAAGTGTTTATGAGGCCTTTGTTGTGCACTGGTGTCCAAAAGTTTTATGTGTCATCCTTGCACTGGGCCATGTTAATCTTCTCTTTGTGGTTCCAATTTTAGTATATGTGCTGCTGAAGAGAGCACAGAGTCCAAAAGTTTTGGATGGATGAGTGGATGGATGGATGGATGGATGGATGGATGGATGGATGGATGGCTAGATATATGGATGAAAGGATGGATGGATGAATGGATGGTTGGATGGATGGTGGGTGAATGGATGGATAGATGGATGAATGGATGGATGGACATATGGATAGATGGATGAATGGGTAGATGGATGGATGAATGAATGGATGGAGAGGTAAATGAGTGGATGGAGGGATGGATGGATAGACAGACAGATGGATAGGTGCCTTGACTTGCTTTATTTAACTTAGTCCCCTGAAATCCCTTCTCTTTGTTCTTCCTTGTTTACATGAAGCAAACCTGCTCTCTGCCCTTCAGCACATGGTACTGTGCTGTTCGCAGGCTTACTCTGCTACCGTCCAGCCTTTTCCCCATTAGCCATTTGATGAATAGCATGATAGCATGCAACATGCACCAGCTCTGGACTCAGAAGGACCTAGGCCCAAACTTGACTCCGCCATTCTACCACAGCAGATCCGCTGTGCATCTTGAATTTCTTTAAAATAATTATGTTAAGTGCTTACCTAATCCAAGACACCTAGTCCATGCCCGCTGTAAGTCGTCTCTCCTCTCCTTCCCTCTATCCTGTCACTCCATGTCATTTCATTCTGAGAGCAGACAGCCACCAAAACTAAAAACCATTCTGTCTTTGCATCCTGCTTCTTTGTGAAGACATTTTGGGTGAGCTTAAGTTGATGTTTAGTTTTGGAAAGGATGATCAGAAGTGAAATCAGGAATTGGGAAAATAGAGGACTCGGAGGCACTATCCATTAACATATAAGCAGTTATTGGCACTGAGCTACCTGGGAGATGAGGTGAAAGGGGGAATGTGATCAGTTGCACAGCTCTTATTATCAGAAAAGGGGAACTCCACCGGCCATCCCGGGAGATCGGAAATGGAGCGTTCTTCATGCAACAGAAGACATGAAGCCCCATAGCCTTCTAAATTTCTTCAACTGAAAGAATTTTGGAAGGCTCTGCTTGCCCATTTCTGGGTAGAGTTTCTACATAAAGCCTAGACTGAGTCAGGGGGAGGGGAAGGTTGGAAAGAAGGGAAGTAGATGCCGTGAAAACATTCTTATTATTAGACATAGCGATCGGGCTTAAACTAACATCTCTGATCCGCTCTACCTCTTGTGGAGAAATGAAACGCACATGCACGCTGGCTGGAAAATGGTCCCACCTAATTGCCTGTGGACGAAGCACTTTATTTATAGACATCCAGAAGGAAATTTGGCTCCCTGCTCTATAATACGGCAGGGAACGGGGCCAGGTAGCTGCTGGCTGCGGGACACTCTGTGTTCCGTACGGCAGGAATGTGGAACCGCTTTCCATGTAAACACAGTGGGTTCTTCTCTTTTTCTTTCTTATACTTAAGAAAAAAATTTTTTTAATTTTAGGGCTCTTTGAAGAAGAATGCACTTAACCACGAATGCAAGGAGTTAGTCACCCCCTCTGTGCGGTTGGGTGGTGGGGTTTGAGGCGGAGGGACTGCCAGACCTCACTTCTCTTCTTCACGTTCTCATTGGCTCCCCCAGGAGATCAGGACGAGGGAGTCCACGCAGCTCCCAGATCCGGAGACAATGCAGAAGGCAATCTGATGTTCTCACTAGTGCTCAGAATTCAAGGGAAGTGACAATTGGGGACATTGCAGAGAACCCAATAACTGTCCAATCTGTGGACCCTTCCCAGCGGGGGGAGGGGGAGTCACCTGGGAGGGAAGCCTTTGCTCCAAAGTGCGCTGCTCCAGGGCAGGTCAAGGGAAGCCGGAGAGAATCATGGGATGCTGGCTGGCAGGCTCAGCTCCCAGACAGAATGGGAGCTGGGACTTGGGCCACAGCTCAGGTTTCCTCGAATGGGGCCTTAGTCCACGAAGGGCTGATAACAGAACACGCAGACAGTGTCTTACAATGCACAGAACGCTCCCGGCTCCTGTCTGTCCTGCATTTCTGCTCAGCAGACATTGATCATGCACCTGCCGTGTGCCAGGCACACGCACAATGGACCGGCTTCCGTGGAAAAGCAGTCATCAGCGTCCACTGGTTCCACCTGCCATCGAGAGTCACACGCTGCGAGTGTGCAGCTGCCATGCCACCCCTGTGGCCCAGACCCCCCGTCTCCTGCACGTCTCCTGGTGCCTGCAGTGGCTTGGGGACAGGTCCCCCTGGCGGCATCCAGCTGGGCTCCTGCAGATTCATTCTCCACGAAGACCCCAAAGGATTCTTCTCAAAGTGAGTCAGATCGGATCCCTCAAATGTAAGTATGAACTGCACCAAGTAATTGCACGGGTAGAATGTCATCTGCATTCAAACCTTCTGAGAGCCTGGTGGTGGTTAGTTTACACGTCGGTGTGGCTGGGCTCCAGCACCTGGTTATTTAATCAACACGAATCCGGGGTTGCTGCGAAGGTCTTTTGTAGATGTGGTGAACATCCACCGTCCGCCGACTTTAAGTAACGGAGATTACTGTCATTAGTGTGGTGGGCCTCAGCCAAGCAGTTGAAAGCCTTAAGAACAAAAACAGGTTTCCAGAGAAGAAGTAATTCTGCCTGGAGGCTGCTGTCTGAGCTCCTGCTGAGTTTCTAGTCCTCTGGTCTGCCCCGTGGATTTTGGACTGACCAGCTTCTGTAATCATGTGAACCAACTCCTTGAAATAAACCTCATCACACACACACACACACACACACACACACACACACACACACACACACACACTCACACACACATCCTATTAGTTCTGTGTCTCTGGAGAACCCTAACAGATACAAGCCTTCAACCTTATTCAGAATAAATGCTCACATGTTTATAGCGGTTCCCCAGACCCCGTGCTCCATGTGTCCCTCCCTACTACCCACGGGCACCCCCTCCCTCGCTTATCACACTGCAGCTGCACCTGGGGTTTCCTTACGCAGGGCCTTTGCACCTGCTGTTTCCTCTGCCGGGCCCACCCTTCCTCCAGATGTCTTCACCTTTGCGTCTTCTTACTTCACTTCTTCCTTTGATATCTGCTGAAATGTCACCTTGCCTGCCCACCTAAGCACTGTGTCCTGTCCCTCCGTGCTCCTGTACCCAGCTGTCTTCCCCTCTTGAACCTAGTACCATAGAACGTAACACATATCCACTGGCATTTTTCTCCTGTTTTCTTTCTCCCCACTTGAGAGTGGAAGGAACTTGAGGGCGAAGCATTCGGTTTATTTTGATGCTTGCTGTGTCCCCAGCACCTCGGTCTGTCTGGCACATAGTAGGGGCTCATCTTGGCTGGTCCAGGCTGCCATAACAAAGCACCACAGACCGGGTGGCTTCAATAACAGAAATGTACTGTCTCATAGTTCTGGAGGCCGGCAGTCCAAGATCAAGGTCCCGGCAGTTTCTGTTTCTGGTGAGATCCCTCTTCCTGCCTTGCAGATGGCCACCTTCTCACCTTTAATTATGCCTGTAAAGGGCCGATCTCTTGAGGGGTCAGGGCTTTAACAGAAGAATTTGGAGGGGGAGTCCAATTCAGCCCATAATACTGCTCAAAAATTCCTATTGAATGAATGAAGGGGCAAAATGAGTCCTGGGATCATGATTCAGAAGACCAGAACAAGCCTGAAAAGTTCCAGAAGCTTCCAGAAGACAGGACTCCTGAGTTGAACCTAAAAAGCCACTCTGCTGATAGGCATTCTGTTACAGTTCTTTCCATTTCACAGATTGGGAAATCAAGGCTCAGTGAGTGATGTTTAGCAACTCACCGAGGGCCAGACCTGAGGACCAGGAACCTGGCGTGGGTGTATCAGTGAGGGCCGGTCTGGCAACCAGGCCAGGTGGTTGAGCAGAGAGGGGCTGAGGCACAGGACGGTTGACTGGATATAAAGTTGCTAACTGGGTAACTGAAAGGGTAAAAAGAGCCAATAAGAGAACTGTTTCCGTTTTGAGATATATATCAAGCACGATTTATATGATCAAACTTAGCTCTCTTTTCTGTATTAAAGATTGCATGAAAGCAAGACAAGAAGGTTTGATGAAATTCTAGAAAGCACATTCCACAACCATCCAAATGATATTTTACTGTGGGAATGTCTCATGTCGTCCATGAAGTCGAAAAACAAAGTAATAATCTAACTTCTTCAGATCATGTTATTAGGTAGACTAGGAAGGGTGCTCTGTATATCTTTGGAATTCTTGCAAAATACAAGTTGAGGTATCCTCTGACCAACAGAGAAAACCCTTTTCTTTAATGTTTTTATTTTTGAGAAAGAGAGAGAGAGAGACAGCGTGAGCAGGGGGAGGGCCAGAGAGAGAAGGAGTCACAAGGTCTGAAGACAGGCTCCAGGCTCTGAGCTAGCTGTCAGCACAGAGGCTGACACAGGGCTCGAACCCATGAACCGTGTGATCATGACCTGAGCCAAGGTCGGACGCTTCACTGACTGAGCCACCCAGGCACCCCGAGAAAACCATTTTAAATATTAAGCCATTCGAGGGATGAGATGTGTTCTTATTTATTTATTTTATTTTTGAGAGACAGAGAGAGACAGCATGAACAGAGGAGGGTCAGAGAGAGAAAGAGAAACAGAATCCGAAGCAGGCTCTAGGATCTGAGCTGTCAACACAGAGTCCAATGCGGGGCTCAAACCCATGAACCGTGAGATCGTGACCTGAGCCAAAGTCAGATGCTCAATCGACTGAGCCCCCCAGGTGCCCCCAGAGCAGGGAGATGTGTTTTAATCCGGTCTTCTTCCATTTCCTCCCAGCACATGAGAAAGAAGAGACAAAACGTAAGCTAGGGGTCATGGCAACACGGTCAGGGAAGACCCCCACTAGGGTGCCAGCTCACCGCTGGCCATGGGGATGTCTGCAGGACAGGCGGGCCAGGTCTCTGCTTCTGGAGACAGTAGGTCCTTGGAGGTCGTATTGTACTGGAGATTCTAAGCTCTGGTGAGCGCCGTTTTGTGCCGTGTGTTGTACAACTGGAAATTAGGCACAGTGTGATCCATATTTTGCAGTAAGATGTACTGAGGCTTAGAAAGTAGGGGTGCCTGGGGGGCTCAGTCGGTTGAGCGGCTTTGGCTCAGGTAATGATCTCACGGTTCGTGGGTTCGAGCCTGGTGTCGGGCTCTGTGCTGACAGCTCAGAGCCTGGAGCCTGCTTCAGATTCTGTGTCTCCCTCTCTCTCTGCCCCTCTCCAGCTCACTCTCTGTCTCTCTCTCTCAAAATAAAATAAAGACATAAAGAAAATTTTTTAAAGTAAATCATGGCATATACATGTAATTAAATACTACATGGTAATAAAAAGGACCAAATCAGTGACACACAAACATGATGGATTTCACAAACAATGATATTCCAAATGAGTTTTGCCCGTATATTTGAACTTCTACTGGATACTTCTATTTACAGGAAGATCAAACACCGGCAGAACTCACTGATGGGGAAGGAAATCAGAAATGGTGGGCAGGGTGGGGTAGGATAGTGACTGGGGGGCGCATGAGGGAGCCTCCTGGAGGCCCTAAACACGTTCTAGGTCTCCGTCACGGTGGAGGTTACAGGCTACAGGCTAGTATTTGTCAAGTTGTACATTGGAGGTTACGCATGTTACCGTATGGAGGTTTTATCTACATCCAACGTTATTTTAAAAAACAAATCAAGAGCAGGGACCTGAAGCCGGGACAGGACAGAGGCAGTCAGTCACTTCTCCTCCCTGGACACCAAACACTGTTGTCTGTATGGAAGAACGCAGTAAATTACTGTAAGAGAAATGGATGGATGAATGGCCTCAAAAATCTCACATGAAAAAAAACACACCAGCTCCTTCTAGAAGGGAAGGAAATGGAAAATGAAGCTAGACAAAACATTCAGGTTAATATACCGCAAATATCCATTTATCTATCCAATTTGGGGAAAGGAAAAGAGTGCAAGGCAGCCATGATTACAATGCCAGGCCTTGTTTTGGTTGACAAATTAATCTGCCCAGGGTTTGGGAAGTGAAGGAGCATCTCCCGGCATCATCCCACGGGCCAGGCGGCCCCATCTGATTTCAGGGGCATAGCTGGAGGCTGCCTGATTTTCATGTCGATTACTCTGCGAGCTGAATGTAAATTAATGTAAATCAGGGAAACCGATCAGTGGCCACGATACCTCATTCTCCATGGTGGGGCCTCTCCTGTGAGTAGACTGGCCAGTGGCTCACTGGGTACCTTTCCAATCTGAGCCATGCAGCCTCCGGGGGGCGGGGCTGGGAGGGGGACCAGGGAAGCCCAGGGGAGGTCGTGTGGACCCATGGAGCCCTGGAGGAAATAGGGTCTCCCAGGAAAGATATCTATGACAACCCCCAGTGGTGCAGCGCTCTGCGAGGGCCTCGGATACATCTCGGCTCTAATTGACACATCAAGTTGCAAGGAGAAGATGGTTATGGTGTTTATAAAGGCAATAAATGTTCACTGGAGGAAAACTAGCAAATTTAGATCAGCGAAAAGAAAGGAATAACCAGGACCCGCACCTGCACCAGTCACGAGTAATCAGTTGAAATTTGGATGTGCCTCCCTTCAGACCCGTTCTAATATCCATGCAGATAATGTGTGTCTGGGTAGGAAATTCGTGTTTTCATGGTTTGTCATTTTTAACTGTTTTATTCCTTTGGCTCCGTGTAATGAGTTTAGAAACTGAATCAGGATAAATGAGGTTTAGCCAGCGGTAGGTCTTCCATTGGCGCTAACGATGCTTAAGCCAAAGGGCCCCCCACTGCCTCATCCTCTTCCAGGGTCTTGTACCTAAATTTGCATTCGTAATTTTGTGGTCTTTCCCTTAAAGAGGGCTCCCCAAACTATCTCTGTGCTCCGCAAATTCTGATTCCCTGCCCGCATTTGACCATAAGTCAGTATTAAGGCTTGACCTGTGTCCCCTAAAAAGGTATGGTGAGGTCCTAGCCCCTGGTACCGGTGAATGTGACCTTATTGGAAAGGGGGTCCTTGTGGATATAATCAAGTTAAAATGAGATCCTACTGGATTAGGGTGGGCCCTGGTTGGTGTAATGCATCTATAAGCCAAGGCACACCAAAGACTACCAGCCGGAAGCCGGGAGAGGCAAGGAAGGATTCTCCCTTGGGATCTCAGAGAAAGCAAAGCCCTGTGGTCACCTCAATTTCAGATTTTTAGCCTCTAGAGCCATAAGAGAATAGATTTTTTAAAAATGTTTTGTTTCTGAGAGAGAGAGAGAAGAGAGCAGAGGAAGGGCAGAGAGAGGGAGACACAGAATCCGAAGCAGGCTCCAGGCTCTGAGCTGTCAGCACAGAGCCCAACATGGGGCTCAACCCCATGGACTACAAGATCATGACCTGAGCCGAAGTTGGACGCTTAACCAACTGAGCCACCTAGGAGCCCCTAGAATAAATGTTTTTTTTGTTTTAAGCCATGTAGTCAGTGGTGTTCAGTTATGGCAACTCTAGGAAGCCGGCAGCTGGTGAATGCCAAGGCTCACCGAGCATCAGAATCACTAGTGCCACTGAGGTCACCAACAGGAAACTTCTAGGGGAGTGAGGACCAGATCAACAGAAGAGAGCATGTCCTTGGCCCACGACTGGCCACCTCCTCCGTCCACAAACATCCCTGTTACCCAGCACCCGGCTTAAGTAGCACTGGAGTAGAAAGAAGCACACATTCTTGTTGTTTTGACTTGACTTTTTCTACATTGACCCAAGGAAAGGAAAGCAAGTTTCCTGAGCACCTACTAGGCATCAGGCACTGAGCCAGTTTTCCCTTGTCATTTTTCTGCATGACTTTCCTGGTAGTTCCCTAAGGTAAATAGTATTATCCCCATTTTACTGATGAGAAAGCTGAGGCTCTGGAAGGTTACACAGCTGCTCAAGGTCATAGTGAGAAAATGACAGGGCCAGAGTCTGAGCCCAAAGGATTCTTGCCCCAAAGTCTGTGTCTCTCTTGCTTGTCGAAATTTCAGCTCTCATTTCCGGCAGCTTGAGATGGAGGTGACTGAAGGGGAGCTCCCAGTTCAGGGGAGAGTCTGGTGGCTTCTTCCAGGGCCTGATTTGCCCGCGGTCCCACCAGGCTGTGAACCCCTGGAGAACAGGATCAGGCGGTCTGACCATCACTGTTGGAGAGCCAGTGAGCCCATGGTGAGCACTCAGTGAGGAAAAAAGAATCTTCACTCTAAAAACAACAACTTCAAATTGGGGCTCCTGAGTGACCCAGGTGAGCACCTAACTCTTGATTTTGGCTCAGGACATGATCTCCCTGTTCGGGAGATGGGGCTTTGTGCTGACAGCACAGACCCTGCTTGGGGTTCTCTCTCTCCCTTTCTCTCTGCCCTTCCTCTACTCATTCTCTCTCTCTCTTGCTCTCTCTCTCTCTCTCTCTCTCTCTCTCTCAAAATAAGTAAACTTTTCTTTTTATTTCAAATAAAAAAAAAAAACCAAGGGAATGGGAAATAATAACTGTTGATAAGGATGTAGGGTAGTCGGGTCTCTTGCACATCACTGGCAGGAATGTAAAATGTTGCAGCCACTGTGGAAAACACTTTGGTGGTTCCTCAACCAGTTAAATAGAATTACTCCATGATCCAGCAGTTCCGCTCCCAGGTGTCTCCTAAAAAGAATTGGGACAAGTATTCCAGAAAAAACTTGTGCACGACTGTTCACAGCAGCACTACCCACAATAGCCAAATGCAAAGAGCAGCCCCCATGGCCGTCAGTGAATGAAGGGAGAAACGAACGTCCTATACCCATGCAGTGGAGTATTCGGCCATCAAAAGGAATAAAGTGTTGACGCGTGCTACCACGTGGATGAGCCTTGGACGCCTTATGCTAAATTGCAGAAGCCAATCACAAAAGGCTACAATCCTATGATTCCATTTCTATGAAACGTCCTTATAGGTAGAGCCAGAGCAACAGAATGCAGCCTGGGGGTTGTGAGCGGTGGGGGAAAGGAGGCATGTGGACTGACTGCTAATGGGTACAGGGTCCTCCTTGGGGAGGATGAACATGTTTTGGAACTCGATCATGGTGATGGCTTCACAGCATTGTGATTGTATTCATGGCACTCAATTGTACACATTAAAATGGTAAGTTATAAGGGTGCCTGGGGGGCTCAGGAGGTTAGGCGTCTGACTTCGGCTCAGGTCATGATCTCACAGTTTGTGGGTTCAAGCCCCACATCGGGCTCTGTGCTGACAGCTCAGAGCCTGGAGCCTGTCTTTGGATTCTGTGTCTCTTTCTCTCTCTGGCCCTCCCCTGTTCACGCCTGTCTCTCTCTGCCTCTCAAAAAAATAAATAAACGTAAAAAAGTTTTTTAAATGGTAAGTTATATGTTATGTATATTTTACCACAATGAAAAAGACTTTATTTTATTTTTCTTATTATTTTTAATGTTTGTTTCTTTTTTGAAAGACAGAGTGTGAGTGGGGAGGGGGCAGAGAGAGAGAGAGGGAGACACAGAATCCGAAGCAGGCTCCAGGCTCTGAGCTGTCAGCACAGAGCCCGAGGCGGGGCTCAAACTCACAAACTGTGAGATCATGACCTGAGCCGAAGTCAGATGCCCAATAGACTGAACCACCCAGGAGCCCTGAAAAAGATTTTTAAACATTTTCAATGGATTTCTCATGATGCTACTGTCTCTCCCCTTTCTGTCACAGCCAGACTTCTCCGAGGAGCTGTCCCTACAGGCTATCTCCATGTGGCCATCCCGCCGCTCACCTTCTGTGTCCTCCAGCCTGGCTTCGGGCACCATCGTGATCCTGAAGTTGTCCTGCCAGGGCCCCTTTTCACCTCTCTTACCTGGCCCGAGGACATCATCAGACAACACGAAGACACATGCCCATGTTTTTCCATTTGGGGTGAAGTGCCTCTCCGAAGGCACAGTTCCTGATACAGCTCCCTTCGCTTTGGAAACTTTCAAACTGACACCTTAACACTGACCTTGAGCAAGGTTTCATTCTCCGGCGGGAGAGACAGGGCAGAGCCCAGCAATTATGCACTGACGGCTGTCAACCTAGCTCATCCTGGGGACAGAGAGTCTTGTCCAGACAGGCATCAGATGCAGAATATATATTCATGAGGATCAAAAGGTAATTTGTACGTGTCTCAAATAGCATCGTATCTTTCCCCCTCAATTTTCCTCTCCTGCGGAAGGTAAAATGAAAGGCTTCGGAATATTACACCTTTTAGTAGTTACCAGGTGACAGGGAATCAAGGTGTCAAAGTTATCGACAGACCTGACAGGTTGAACTTGGGCTTGGAATATCCCTTTATCACTGCTCCAGGCAGAGCGCTTTGTAACCAGGTCCCAGAGACAATAGTGATTAAATGTAGGTGTAACACAACCCCAGTGCAAACTCCTACAAACAGTTTCGCCAGGACACCTCCAGAACCCTTCGGGCTCCTGGGGGCCCGGCTTTGCTGAGGTCATAGGGCGTAGGGGGTTCAGAGTCAGGCTTTCCTCCCAGGACAGTGTGGCACGCGTCCTGACCCTGCCGCTTCTCAGCTTCGTGGCCTTGGACCTCTCACTGGCCTCTCGGAGGTTTGTTTTCCTCCTCTGCAGAATGGAGGCAGTGCCCATTCCTACAGCTCGGGGACCTCTCTGACTTTGCAAGGGCTGCATTTCCCACCTTTGTTACGTGCGCGGCGCTGAGGGCAGGATTGAGATCCGGCCAGGTGAGCCCTGCCGTCTGCCACGTGCATCCTAGAAACTCGGGGTGCAGGGCCAGGGCTGGGGCTGGCGTCTAGTTAGCGAATGCTGCTCAACAGCACTTCAAGGAGCACACATCTCCCTTTTGTACAGAGACAGCTCATGCAGCACCATGCACGAATACACTGCTCAGGATTAAAAATTTTTTAATGTTTTATTTATTTTTGATACAGAGAGAGACAGAGCATGAGAGGGGGAGGGGCAGAGAGAGAGAGAGAGAGAGAGAGAATCAGAAGCAGGCTCTGGGCTCTGAGCAGTCAGCACAGAGCCCAACGCAGGGTTTGAACCCACGATCTGTGAGATCGTGACCTGAACCGAAGTCGGACGCTTAACCGACTGAGCCACCCAGGAGCCCCTCAGGATTTTTTAAAAAATAGACTTTGTTTTTTTAGAGCAGTTCACAGCAAAATTGAGTGAAAGACACAAAGGCCTCCCATCCCCCCATCCCTCCATGCCCCTGCTCATACATGCGCAGCCTCTCCCATGGTCACCAGCCCCCCGCCGGGGCGGTACATTTGCTACAGGCCATGAGCCTGCATTGACACATCGGCATGACCCCAAGTCCATACTTTCCCTTAGGGAGGGTTCACTCTTGGTAATGTATACTTAGTGGGCTTGGATACCTGTGTAAGGACACGGATCCACCGTTACAGTATCATACGGAGTAGTTCCGGTGCCCTAAATATCCTCTGTGCTCTGCCTGTTTATTCCTCTTCCCTCCCGCCATCCCTGGAAACCGCCGATCTTTCAATGGTCTCCAAAGTTTGGGTTTCTCCAGAATGTCCTACAGTCAAACGCTTATAGAGGATCTAGTCTTTCACTTAGGAGTAGGCATCGAAGTTTCATCCATGTCTTTTGATGCTTTGATAGTTCATTCCTTTTTAATAAAGAAGGATAAGGGTCCATTGTCTAGTGTACCGCTGCGTAAAGCTCAGGTGTATACATATGTAACCACCATCCGGGTCCAGAGAGGGCATCTCTAGCCCTCCCCCGCCTCAGGCTCCCTCGTGCCCTTTCCAGTCAACCCCCTGTAGGCAAGCACTTTTCTCTCCTCCATCAGCAACAGTTGGTGTTTCCCTGTTTGAACCTTGTGTAAATAGGTTCTTAAACTTATCCTCACTCTCTTACATCTGGCTTCTTTCATTTAACCTTATGTCTGAAAGGTCTGTCCATATTACATGCGGATGAGTTCATTTTTTCCTTGCTGTATTGCATAGAAATCTGTCAGTTATGTGTTGTATCTTAAATACGGACGTGTCCTGCAGATCAGACACTGAGCTGGCTACCAGGGAATCCGGAGACGTGCGTCCACGGTCCTGGTGCGCGGGGCACAGTTAAAGAGTGGGTGTGAATCATCCTATCTTTCCCCCACGTGAACAGTCCTATCAAGTGCATCCAAAAGCAGGACTTTGTGGGGAGGCCGCAGGGGAGGAAGTGTCATTTAAATGCTCCGGGAGCTCTTAGAAGGCGCCCAGCCCACTCTGAGCAGCTGGGAGGTGAGTCAGGTGGACACGCTATGCTTTCTCTTCTTGCAGGGCTGGAATGACGCGCAGGAGTGGAGACAAGTTGCAAAGTGAAATAGGCCATCGTAGAGGGGCCACAGAAGACTCTGGAAATCCAGAGGAGGACTGCCCAACCTGGGGGTGGCTCAGCCTGCAGATACCGACCCCATCTCCCTCCTTACAGCCAAGCCTTCCGGGTGCAACATTTTTTGTTTCCAAAATGAAGGTTGAGCTTGCCCCCAACTCCAGAGGATGACTGCTGATTGGTTGGAGCCAAGCAAGAAGCTCCTGTTCTCCACTAATCACTGGCTCTGCCTTGAGCACGTGATACATTCTGGCCAATTAGATGTGATGGAAGGTCAGGTGGGGTGGGCAGGGCACCGAGTTGCTGGGAGACATTTTCCTCGCTGCTCCTTAAAAACACAAACTTTTCTGAGGAGTCCTTCCCCCCGTCTTCTGGCTCTGGTCCTCATCAGAATAGGTGCCTTGGGGTATTCTGCTCATTACACTGCTAGCAGAATGAACTGGGAACTCCTGATCTCTGGACTTCCAGCGCTGTGTCCTAATAAGCCTTCAGTTACCTACAGGCAGAAGTGTTCCTGTTTATAGTCTCAGAGAACAGGATTTCTTCTTTTTTTCAAAAATTAATTAATTTTTGAAAATTTTCTATCTAAGTTAGGTAACATATAGTGCAATAATGATTTCAGGAATAGAATTTAGTGACTCATCACTTACATATAATATCCAGTGCTCATCCCAACAACGGTCCGCCTTAATGCCCCTTCCCCTTCCCCCCACCCAACACCCCGCCAGCAACCCTCAGTTTATTCTCTGTATTTAAGAGCCTCTTATGGTTTGCCTCGGTCTCTGTTTTTATATTAATTTTGCTTCCCTTTCCTTACGTTCATCTGTTTTGTATCTTAAATTCCACATAGGAGTGAAGTCATATGATATTTGTCTTTCTCTGACAGACTAATCTCGCTTAGCATAATAGATTCTAGTTCCATCCACATGGTTGCAAATGGGAAGAGTTCATTCTTTTTGATCATCAAGTAATATTCCACTGTGTGTGTGTGTGTGTGTGTGTGTGTGTGTACAATCTACACTATCTTCTTTATCCATTTTTCAGTTGATGGACATCTGGGCTCTTTCCATACTTGGCTATGGTCGATAGCGCTGCTGTAAACACTCGGGTGTATGTGTCCCTTTGAAACAGCCCACCTGTACCCTTTGGATAAAAACCTAGTAGTGCAATTGCTGGGTCATAGCGTGGTTCTATTTCTGATTTTCTTAGGAATCTGCACACAGTTTTCCAGAGTGGCCGCACCAGTTTGCACTCCCACCAGCAGCCCAAAAGGGCTCCTCTCTCTCCGCATCCTCACCGGCATCTGTTGTCGCCTGAGTTGTTCACATGAGCCGTTCTGACAGGTGTTCGGTGGCGTCTCAGCAGAGGACAGGGTTTCTTGGCTGAGTCTTCCAGGCTGCTCCAGAATTAACCAGAAGCCGCATGGAAGGGATGACCCGGAACTGCTCGTGCAAACCAGGACACCACCAGGAGTGAACGTGCGCATTGCCCTTGAAGACCCACAAGGTGAAGGACCCAAAGCAGCCCTGCCCCGGGGAAAGTGGGACACAAGGACACAGTTTCCACTGCCTGGAAGCTGAGATGCCCCAGATTAGTGTTCCAAATTCTTGCTGAGCCTCAGAATTTCCTGGGGACATTGAAGAGCAAAGCAGATGAACAAGAAAGCTACTTCCAGGTGACGTGTGTGTCGCCAGCAGGGTGGGGATGGGGTAGGGTGGGGGCGGGGGTTCCACACTGGGCTTGAGGACCCCCAAAGTCCTCGGCATTGAATGGAAGAGAGGTAGGACCTGTTCAGCAGCTGTGGCTCACTCTGAACCCATTTTGTACCTGGAGCTTCTGAACGAGCTTTCATTTGTGAATCGGAAAAAAATTTGCCCTCCTTACAATTTTTATTTTTATTTTTTCGAAAACCACTACTTCAGAACCAGATTTCACAACGTGGAATTCATGGAACTAGGGGTCCTTGGCTGGGCTTCCGAGCACTGGGGGAAGTTTCCGGAAACCTAAGCAGAAATCAGTAGCATTTGCATATTTATATTTTTCTGGGACATAGACCCCGTGGCTTTCAAACATTGGGAAGGGCCATTGAGGGTCTTATCGCAAAACGTAGAGATCATTTCTTAAATGTGCACTCAGATCTCTTGGGGGGCCTTGTTCAAGTATGATTCTGACTGTCTGTCTGGGGTGGGGCTTGAGTTTCTGCATTTCTCCCATGCTCCCCGCTGACACTCCACTGCTTCTGATCATGGACCAAACTCCCATGCTCCCCACAGCTGAGCCGCCCAACGTGGCAGGGACTGGCCACATGTGGCCCCTGAGCCCTTGAAACGTGGCTCCTCCAAATTGAGATGTGCTGTTAAGTGTGAACTACACGTCAGAGTTCAGACTCTGTAACCCCAAAATGTAAACCATCTCATTAATGATCTTTATATCGATTATATGTTGCAGTGGTAATATTTTGGATGCATTGGATTAAATACATGATTTTTAAAATCCATTTTCCTGTTCTTATTTTTTTTTAATATGGCCAGCAAAAAAATACTTTTTAAAAAATTTTTTTTAATGTTTATTTATTTTTGAGAGATAGATAGAGACAGAGTATGAACAGGGGAGGGTCAGAGAGAGAGGGAGACACAGAATCCGAAGCAGGCTCCAGGCTCTGAGCTGTCAGCACAGAGCCCGATGCGGGGCTCAAACCCACGGACTGTGAGATCATGACCTGAGCTGAAGTTGGCTGCTTAACTGACTGAGCCACCCAGGCACCCCCCAAAAATATTTTAATTACATATGCAGCTCACATTATATCTCTCTTGGCTGTGATTAAATGGCAGCAGACTCAGGAAAGAAGAATTGGGGGGGGGGCAGTGGTATTTGGTCCCTAGGTTGAGTCCCAATGGTACAGCTGGACAGTCCAGAGACCTTGGACTGGTCACTTCCCTGTCCGGACCTGAGTTAGTCCAAGAACCCCTCAGGTCTCTAAGGCCCTGACATGAGCTCCCCAATTTCTGTAGCTTAATGTAGCATCACACTCAGTCTTCCAGAGAAACAGTGCAGGGCCTATGAGGGGTGTGTGATCTGGGGCAGACGACCTGGGTCCACTTCCTGGCTTGCAACTTACCAAGTGTGTCGCCTGGGCAAGATGCCCCATGTCTCTGCTGGACCTTGGTTTTTCCATCTGTAAAATGGACGTAAGAATAGTACCTATCTTATAATGTTGATTAGGGGAATCCCTGAAAAGGTTCAGACCATCACCTGGCGCACCAAATGCCTTCAGCGAATAGGAACTATTTTTATTGAACACAAGCCAGTGCTAAAATCCACATTCCACTTCTCCCATGTGAGGTGAGCTTAGCCTTTTGCTTGTCAACCCTCCAGTCCCTCTTGCTAGAAAAAGACCTCAATTCTGACAGACAAATAGTATTCGTAAAGTGCCTAGCACTGTGTGCAGGCCCCGAGTAAATGGCACGTCATCCTCTTCTGCCCCTTTCTGCTATTTTAATCCTCATCCCGGGACCAAGAGGTGTTGTGTCTCACCAGACAGAACGACCCCGGTCCACTGCACGGTTGCTCAGAGCAAGGGAAGCTGGAGGGAGGACATCTTTTTCATCCAGATGAAGTCCAGTTCTAGGCCCAAGTAAACACCCAGCATGTACACACCTTCTGGAACTCTGTTCTATGCCCCACCGAGACTTGGATCAAATAAAAAATTTTAAAGAAAAGAATCACTGCTGTGAACCAGCTCCCAAAGCAAGGGGCTTCATGGACGGCCCCCGTAGGTCATAGCACATTTGATTCATTTTCGAGGCCTGGAAACTTCCCCCTTGCACACGGAGGCTCTGATCTGCCCCTCTCCTCTCTGTGTTGTGTGGTTGGGCCTTGATTGTGATGCATTTCAGGTTTGCAGCTCCACACGACACTTCTGGTTTTGCGTCGCCTGACTGATGGGGTCCAGAAGACTACACACTCACCCTGTGTGGGACATTGCATTTCCCAAGTAGAGCTGCCCCGCGGAAAGGCCTGGAAAATGATTAATGGGTGGTGGGGAGTTGCCTTGCATGAAATAAAGGATGGGTTAACGGGCCGGTCCCCACTCGGGAAAGAGTGTTTTTTGTTCCAGGACGCCGAGGACCACAACTATTTCAGCCGAGCGGGCTTTTGGCAGCTCATTTCTGCAGAGCCCCCATGGAAGGTTGCAGAGCTCATCAACTTTTCCAGGCTGTGAAGCCGAAAGGCAGCTGTGGTGTGGTGGGAAGCCAGCCAGCCTTGTTGCTGCGAGACTGGCTTCGTGTCCCCGCTCTGCCTCTTGCTACCTGGCCCCTCTTTCCTCACAGGTGTAACGGGGGTAACAATCCACTGCCCCTCCCCCTCCCCCAGTTCCTCTGAGGATGCAGAGGAGTAGCATGTGAAATGGTGTGTCAGCCTTAGAATTGGTGCTTCATAAATATTTATCGAATTGAAAACCATCAGGCAAGCACACAGCATCCTGGGGAGGAGACCTTCTCAAGCTCTGCGGCTCTGAGAAAAAAATGCAGGAAATCCCTGAGTTCAAAATGGCTGCCGCAGCCAGAGGGAGGCCTTCCTGTAGGCGCTGTGGTCAGTGCTGCAGCGGTTGCCAGGAGAGAAGACTGGCCTACTGGCTCCGGGCTGGCTGTGCCCGGACTCTTCAGGGAATGCCCTCCGTGGACAGATAGTGTGTATTCTATGCTGGCTTGGGAAGGGTAGCCAAGCGTTCCCTGCCCATTGACTGGCTGTTTTCCTTACTTTGTTCACATGGCTAACCACCCCGTGGTGGCCATTCTCTCCCTTTCTTCTTTGGTCATTATAAGTACTGCAGCTCCAGGGCGTCTGGGCGGCTTAGTCGGTTAAGTTTACGGCTTTGGGTCAGGTCATGATCTCGCGGTTCGTGGGGTCAAGCCCCGCATCGGACTCTGTGCTGCCAGTTCAGAGCTTGGAGCCTGCTTCAGATTCTGTGTCTCCCTCTCTCCCTGACCCTCCCCTGTTCACGCTGTCTCTCTCCGTCTCTCAAAAATAGATACAAAATTTTTAAAAATTTTTAATAAAAATAAAAAATAAATACTACACCTCCCTCCCCTACACAGGCACACACACGCGCACACATGAACACACACAGCAGGAGTTTTTTCTCTCAGGGCTAAACGCTGTTTATTGTTTTATTCTAATAATAAATGCGTTCCTGCTCGCAGTAGCAAATCACAATAAAAATACGTGATAATCTCATCAGGCAATCTCCACTAATCACTTGATGATATATCCTTCTAGGATTGGCGGCTCTCTGTTTCTTTTACAAAACAGGATTCATACTGCACACTTGGCTTTGTATTTCACGAATTTCTTTTTCCACTTAAAGTTACAGTGTGAAATCTGTCTTTGGAACAAAGGTAGTATAGATGTGGTTTGGTGTGTATGTGTTTTTGTTTGTTTTAAAATTTTTTTTAACGTTTATTTATTTTTGAGAGATAGAGTGTGACTGGGGTAGGGGCAGAGAGAGAGAGAGAGAGAGGCCCAGAATCTGAAGCAGGCTCCAACTGCCAAGCTGTCAGCGTAGAGCCTGACGCAGGGCTCGAACCAGTGAACTGTGAGATCGTGACCTGAATGGAAGTCATGTATCCAATTGACTGAGCCACCTGGGTGCCCCTGCTGTGTTTGTTTAAAATGTCATTGTCCCTACCAAATCCAGGCAACAATTGCAAAGCATAAATGAATTACTTTAGGCAAGGAACCAGACCTCCTCCTCCTCCAATGGCTGTATCTTTCTTGAGAAATTTCAAGACTGTGTGAATGAGTCTTTAGGATTCCTGAAAGATAATGTGGCTCCACTGGTTTGTATCTGAGTTTTTATATCAGAAACTCTAAATATGTAATCATTTCTATTTTTTATATTTTATTTATTTTTGAGAGACAGAAAAAGTGCAAGTTGGGGAGGGGCAGAGAGAGGGAGACACAGCCTCAGAAGTAGGCTTGAGGCTCTGAGCTGTCAGCACAGAGCCCGATGCGGGGCTTGAACTCACAAACCACAGGATCATGAGCCTAAGCAAGACACTTAATCAACTGAGCCACCCAGGCACCCCTTCAATATCTCTGTTTAATAAAATGCAAAAACTTAGTTGTACCCACCCCCCCCAATTACACTTTCCCATGCTGTTACGTTTTCCTGGGAAACACATTTCCTTGGAAACTTCTGTCAGCTAATCATACTCATAATATGGTTAGACTGTTATTTACTTATATCGGATCTATTGTTGCATATTTGATCATTTCATTTTGTCGTTCTCCTGCTATTAAAAGCACACTTACACGAGAAACTTAATACTGATGTTTTTGTGCACATTTCCGACCCTAGGTCTTGGGTAGATTTTTCAAAGTGGAGTTACTGGGCCAAAGGGCATGACTATATTTAAGGCTCTTGCTATATCTTGCCAAATTTCCTTCCAGAAGAGTTGCAAGGCAGCACATTCCCACCAGAAATAGATGAGAATAGGCCTTAGAATCATGACCTGGATCGTGGGGACGTAGGACCTTCAGCCCATCCCTGATGTCGCCCTGGGAGCTTGCTGACCCTTATTTGATAAAGAAGCCAGCACGGCTGGCGGAGAATGGCAGGCACCCATGCCTCAGAATGGGACTGGACACTGCCAGGGGGCACTGTAGAACGATCCCATCCTCACAGGGACCGTGGGGCAGCCATATTGATTTCTAGCTCCCTCGACACCGAGGGACCAGGGACAGTTCTTAGCCAGCGGTTGCAGGTCTGGCCCAGTCCGGACGTTCATCTCTCCAAGTCTGCCTTCTGAGTACTGGCCTGCCCTGCACAGTCACTTTCTTATGCTCACAATTTCTGCCTAAGACCGCTTTACACCCAGTCCTTATTAGGTGTATTACCAGTGGGTAGTGTTCTTGAATATTCTCTGCATGAAGTCGGCCACCAGGAACTTGAGACATTCATTTACCTCTGTATTCATTCATTTTTCATTCAACGCACATATAACAACTACCCCTTCTGTGCCAGGCACAGCGGGAAGCACAGTGGTAGACGAGACATACATGGTCCCTCTCCTCACAAGGCTTATTGGCTCATGGTGGAGCCACGTAATAGGCCACAGACAAACAAAATAATATGTAATTTCCAAACTTTGACATGCACCATAGAGGACACAAATAGAAGCCGATGCTGGAGCCCAGTGTGGACCTACTTCAGAGACATGGGCTGGATTGCCTCTCTGAGGAGGTGGTGTTTAGTTTGAGACTCAGAGGAAAACAAGAGTGGGATGATTGAGGGAAGAGTGTTCTCTCTCTTTTTTTTTTTACATTTTTTAAATTTTTTTTTTAATTTATTTTTGAGAGACAGAGAGAGACAGCGCGAGCAAGGGAGGGTCAGAGAGAGAGGGAGACACAGAATCCGAAGCAGGCTCCAGGCTCTGAGCTAGCTGTCAGCACAGAGCCCGACGCGGGGCTCAAACCCACGAACTGAGAGATCATGACCTGAGCCGAAGCCGGACGCTTAACTGACTGAGCCACCCAGGCGCCCCGAAGGGAAAGTCTTCTCAGCACAGGGAAGAGCATCTCCTTGAGCTGGGAGAGCTTTTTGTGTTTATAGGGGACGAGTGGACAGCAGTGGGTGGAAACGGGGCGATGGTGGCAGGAGATGGTCTTGGGGCCGAGGACAGTGAGCGGTTTTACTTTTGTTTTAAATCCAGCCACTGAAGAGTTTTAAGTAGAGGCAAAGAAAGGGAACAGTGGCCCGGGAGCCCATTCTCATCTGTAAATGGATTAAAGAGAATGAGAAAGCAGAGGGGGCGTGCTCGGACCATTGCAGTAGACCAGGAGAGAGACGACAGGGGTATACCACAAAGCCAGGAAGAATTTTCACGGCATCTTGTCCAAACCATCCTGTTGGACACCAGGCAACCCTGGGACAAGGTTAGGCTGACCAAGGGGCCAGTCACCTATGTCACTTGCTAACAGAGCGCCAGACAGACCTGAGACCTGCGGTCATCTGTGAGATCCGTTTGTAAGTGAGTACTCCCTCCACCCAAAGACACGTGTGCTTTTTTTTAAGTTTATTTGCTTGAGAGAGAGAGTGAGGGGGACAGATGATCTGAAATAGGCTGTATGCTGACAGTAGAGAGCCTGATGCTGGGCTCAAACTCATGAACCATGAGATCATGACCTGATGTCGGCCACTTAACCATCTGATCCACCCAGGCAGCTCAAGATACATGTAATTTTTAAAAGAAAAAAAAAATCAACCAGGAGAGGTCTATGTCAACCTATTCTCAGTTACTGACACCTGAACAGGAAAGCATTCCTGAGACTAAACCTTAGGCCATATTGGCTTATTTCCTGCTCTGAAAAGGGAAAGGGTGTGTCTTCTCTCCTCCCTTTGTTCATTCCTTTGGCACCTCTGGTGCCCTCATACCATGCCTGGCCAGGTGCGGGTGGGGGGGGTCTGTAAATCAGACAAGATTCCCGCCCCCCAGAAACTGAAGATCCAAAAAGTCTATAAACTTCCCATTAGTCTGGAAAAATAAATGTCGTCGATTTCCCCATTTTGCTGAGCAGTGCACCTGACCTCCAGGGCCCTCCCCTCCTTCTTTTCTTTTCTTTTTAATTTTTTTCTATGTTTTTTAATTTATTTTTGAGAGACAGAGAGAGACAGTGCGAGCAGGGGAGGGTCAGAGAAAGAGACACAGAATCTGAAGCAGGCTCTAGGCTCTGAGCTAGCTGTCAGCACAGAGCCCGACGCAGGGCTCGAACTCACGAACCACGAGATCATGACCCGAGTCAAAGCCGGCCGCCCAACCGACTGAGCCACCCAGGCGCCCCTCCCCCCTCTTTTCGGACCTCATCTGATGGGTCATTTTCACGGTACTGACGCCTCCCACAGGCTTTCACTCTGACTCTGGGGAGGCTGAGGGTCCCGGCTGGCGTGCCCCCCAAGCACAGGCTGTCTTCCGGACAGATGCCTGGAGTGTGTGACAAAAGCTATGCCAGGTGACATTCCTGCCCCTGGGACACGCCTTGAGCCATTCCCTCCTGCTGGTTGCTTCTCCTCCCCACGCTCAACCAAACCCCCCTCTTGTCCATCCTGGTCTCTGCCTAGGCCAGAAACTGGTCATATGTGACTGTCAGAGTGAATTTCCACAGCCCGAAAGCATCAAACACAGCCGCCAAGACTAATGCCAAGCCTCGTTATGGCGGCGGTAACATGAATTCTTTCTAGAAGGGTCTTGCTTGGGAGGCCAAATCCCTGTTTGTTTGTTTGTTTCCTTTTTTAAGAGAGAGGAAAAGTGAAGTGAGATCAAAGGACAGAAAGAAAGGGAAAAACTGTCACAGACCCTGAAGCCCTACTATGTGCTGGGGACCTCACACACGTTAACTTTCTGGTGGACCATTTTCCGCAGGGGCCTTCCGAGGCTGAGCGGTCAAGAAATACGAATGGTCAGCCAATAACCTTGAAGGCTGAGAATCAAATCAAACTTGTTTGTGTCTGAAACGTTTCCTTGCTTCAGAGGTAAATACTAATGGAGTTTTTGGACGTGCTTCCATACCCCACCTTTTCAAAAAAATTATTTTTGAGAGGGATCGAGAGAACAGGGAAGGGGCAGAGAGAAGGGAGCAGAGGCTCTGAAGTGGGCTCTGCGCTGACAGCAGCGAGCCTGATGCAGGCCCGAGAACAGGACCCGTGAGACCATGACCTGAGCCCATGTTGGACGCTCAACCGACTGAGTCACCCAGACGCCCCACGTGGCTTCCATAGTCTTTTGGATAAACCACCATGTTGCTGACGTCCGATGGTGGAGAGATCCCGTCATGGCTCCCTGCCCTCGTGGTGTTTATTTTTTTTAATGTTTTTTTACTTATTTTTGAGAGACAGAGAGAGACAGTGCAAGCAGGGGAGGGTCAGAGAGAGAGGGAGACACAGAATCTGAAGCAGGCTCCAGGCTCTGAGCTGTCAGCACAGATCCCGATGTGGGGCTCGAACCCACGTACCCCGAGATCATGACCTGAGCCAAAGCCGGACGCTTAACCGACTGAGCCACCCAGGCGCCCCAACCCTCATGGCATTTAAACCTGGCAGGAAAATAAGACACACATCCACACACACACACACACACACGCACACACGCACACGCACACGACAGGAAGAGAAGGCAGAACAAGACTGTTAAGAGGACAGAGGCTCCCGGAAACAGGGTGGTGCTCCCCACTAGGGGAGCTTTTCTCGTTGACTGTAGGTAGTGAGCTAACTCCACCATCAAAGGACATGCGCGTGACAAAGACACGCTTTAGGGGGGATATTCGTTTCCTGGATATCTGAAAGAACAAAGGTCTGGGCTGAGTGGGCGCCTCCCCTGTTGGAAATGCTCCAATGCCAGACGTTCAGTCCTTCCGAATCAGACCCGCCCCCACACGTGGGGTTTTTGGCGCACACTCTGTAACAATGGCGAAAGGTATCTACCATATGTTTAAAAAGAAAGAACAAAAGGAGGGAAGAGAGGAAGGGAGTGTAGGAGGGAAGCACACTCGTTTTCTATCGCTGTATAACAAATCAGCACAAACTGAGCAAACCGAAAGCAATGTAAATGTTTCTGTTGGCAGAATTCATTTCCTTACGTCCTTGGTTCTCTCCTGGCTATTGATGGGGGACCAGTCTTAGCTGCCAGAGGCCACCACGTTCCTCACCAGGTGACCCCTACAGCTTTAAGCCAGCGAGGAGAACTTTCCCTGCTGCTTCCAAACTCTGACTTCCTCCAACCCAGATTTTAAGGGCTCCTCTGATTAGGGTAGGCTCACCAGGATGGCTCCCCACATGAAAGTCAACTGACTTGGGATCCTAATTCATCTTTAAAACCTGGGTTCATGTTTGATTGAACAGCTGGCAGAAGGCAGGTGCACACCAAGAGCCAAGACTATGGGGAAGACTCTAAGATCTATGAGAGAGGGGGAGAGGGAGATGGAGGGGATGCCAAATCCCTCTGTGGTGGAGGATGGGGCAGAGGGCCACAAACACAGTCGTTGAAGACGGTGAACCTTTGTGCCCGAGAGCCCACACAGATTCCCAGGAGCCATTCTCAGCCCATGGTCTTGAACCCCACCCCAGCAGCAGGCTGGATTTTTTAAGCCACATTTGCTCAGTTCTGAGAATTTGAATTTGGTCAACAAGGTCAAGGGGAGTCCAACTGCCAAGGGTGATTTTCTGGTTCATTGACTTTTCCAGTTACCTACAGCTCTCTCATTTAAGGAGACAACCTTTTCTTTTCTTTTTGCTTTCCCTTTCAGGAATTAAAAGTGACAACTTGAGTTGTTTTTCTCTTCCTTCAAAAGTAATACATGTTCATTGTAAAAGAATACACCACATGTTATCGAAGAGACGAAACACTCTTATTCATGATCCCTCCGTAGGCATGGCCGCTTTTCAGAACTTGTATATGTTTTTGTGCAGAATGGGAGGATATGATATACATTCTTTGTAACCCATTTTTTTTCACTTACTATATTGAGAGAGTCACTGCACATCAATATTGTCCTAGTGCTGGGGCGCCCGGGTGGCTCAGTCGGTTAAGCGTCCAACTCTTGATTTCAGCTCAGGTCATGATCTCACCGTTCATGAGTGTGAGCCTCATGTCAGGATCCGTGCTGACAGCTCGGAGTCTGCTTGTGGTTCTCTCTCTCCCTCTCTCTCTGCTCCTCCTCTGTTCATGCTCTCTCTATTTTTCTCTCTCTTAAAATAAAAAAAAATACTGTGTACTTCTGTCCCGCCAATCTCCCATGATGAACTATGTAGTCACAAACATATGAGGACTGAGAATAAATTGCTTCCTTAGAACAAGTGCCCAGAGGGGCACCAAGGTGGCTCAGTCGGTTGGGCATCTGACTTCAACTCAGGTCATGATCTCGAGGTTCATGAGATTGAGCCCCGCATCAGGCTCTGTGCTGACAGCTCAGAGCCTGGAGCCTGCTTCAGATTCTGCATTTCCTTCTCTCTCTGCCTCTCCTCCACTCACACTCTGTCTCTCTCAAAAGTAAATAAACATTTAAAAAATAAAAAAAACCCCACAAAACAAAACAAACAAGTGCCCAGAAGTGAGATTGGAGGTCAGATTACTTCCTGGGTCTCCGTTTCCTCATCTGTGAAATGGGATAATAGGAGTGCCCATGTCCTAGGATTCTGGGACAGTTAAATGTGGGGCAGATAATACAAACAGGTCTGGCACATAGTAAACGTTAAAAAAATGTTACTAGTAGGCAGCACCTTTTTGAAAACATGGTTTTTTTTAATGGAAGTTTCCAGTGTGTATCATGCACATGCCCCTGTCTATCCGGCAACAGAACCTGAATCTGCACCAGCCCACATCAGGAGGAGCCCAGGGTCCCTGTGGCGGTCTCCAAAGCCACCCTCCACCAATTATACACACACGCTGCTCCTCGCATCTGCTTCCCTCCCACCTGCTTTGGCCACCACAGAGGCAGGGATCTTGTGTGCCCATTCCAGAACCAACCTTAAAGAGGACTGGCTGTTTCCTCCCCCTTAGAAGCAGCCATCACGTGATGTTCCTTTGAAACGGCGACTCTTCGAGGAAGTCCAAGCAGGTCATGTGGAGAGAGAGGCCCCGCCGGCCCCCAGGGGCTCCAGCCACCCAGCTGAGGCAACGGACTTGGGCATGGGGGTGCCATCTTGGACCTTCCAGTCCCAGCAGAGGCTACGCAGGACGGAGGGACCACCCGGCTGAGCAGAGTTACTAAACTGCCGTTCAAACCACTGAGTTTGGGCATGGTTTGCGACTCAGCAATAGATAACTGAGCCCCGAGCCCCGCCCCCGGAGCCTCTTTCCCTGAGATGTCCATCCAGTCTTCAGGGGACCTCATCCATGCACCAGGAGCCAATCCTGGCTGCTCTTCCCAAGCTGGGGACTCAATCCTGGACCAGACCTTTGGGGCCGGCGGCCTCCATATCCCACCCTGTGAGCGGCACTCTAGTCTGTGGGCTGTCAGAGGGGCACCCAGCGAGGGGCATCTCGCATTTCCGAGCTGTGGATGGAGCTGGTTATGGTAATCCAGGAGGCGGCATGACTGGTGTTTCTTGGGTGGGTAAGTGCCCCCTGCCGAGGCATAGGGCAATGCCACACAACACAGGATTTCCCGAACAGACATGTGTGTAGTGCATAAAAGTAAAAACTCTCAGCCCAGAGTTGCAGTTGACGGCTAAGGGTGATCTCACCCGTTAGGGAACATGAGACATGTCAGGAGACATTGTTGGATGTCACACCGGGCCTGGGGTGCTCCCGGCATCCAATGGGTAGAGGTCAAGGATGCTGTTAACCACTCTACAATGCACAGGATGGCCCCCAACAAAGAACAATTGTACCCCAAATGTCAATGGTGTCAAGAAAGCCTGATCCAAAACCTTGCTCTGTTTTCTGCATACACTTAGTCTTTTTTTAAATAAATTTTTTGTTTTATTTATTTTTGAGAGAGAGAGAGAGAGAGAAACAAGAGTATGAGTAACGGGAGGGCAGAGAGAGAGGGAGACCCAGAATCTGAACCGGGCTCCAGGCTCCGAGCTGTCAGCACAGAGTCCGAAGCGGGGCTCGAACCCACAAACCACGAGATCATGACCTGAGCCAAAGTCGGAAGCTTAACTGACTGAGCCCCCCAGCTGCCCCCTGCATACATTTAGTCTTACATGCAAGTTGTAATATGCACTGAGTTTCTCTGGAATGAAATTACTGCATACATCAACGGAACCTGGTTATAAAGCTCCACTTTCTGAAAAGGGCCCCCCTGCGCCCCAAGGCATTCGCTTTGTGAGTTTGCAGGCCAACAACCGTGTGTCTGTGTGTCTGTCCGCTAGGGGGGCTCCCACATACACCGACATACCCCGCCCTGCTCCCCCATGTCTTCCAACAAAGACCAGCCCCTGCACCTACCTACTGAGATGCATATGCCTTTTATTATAAACCACTTTCTTTTTATCTGGTCTTCATCTAACATTAAGGGCATTATATTGATTCATAAAATTCTATGTGTAGTTCCTACATCAGGTCTACGAATTTTTATTTCGGGACAGTAAAAAGGAGATTAAACTCGCTGTTGAAAAGGAGCTTTAGGTTGGCTGGGTCAAGAACTTTCTCGGGGCACCTGGGTGGCTCAGTCGGTTAAACGTCCGGCTTCAGCTCAGGTCATGATCTTGTGGTTCGTGGGTTCAAGCCCTGCATCAAGCCTGCTTCCGATTCTGTATCTCCCTCTCTTTCTTGACCCTCCCCTGCTCACGCTGTCTCTCTCTGTCTCTCAAAAATAAATAAAACATTTATATTATATATATATATACAAAAAAAAAAGAACTTTCTCCAGGACATGCTATGGTGCTGTCCCCCAAAGGCTGAGCCTTAACCACTGTACAAACCTGGGGGCTGTAACAGGGCAGGGAGCTGGTACAGGCTCAGTCACCCGAGAGGGATCTCTACCAACGAGGGGCCCAGACTATGGAGGACTCCTCAAGGCTACAGAGAGGACTCACTGTCCCACCGCATCCCGCCCAGGCCCCTGCACTCCGCTCCAGTGATAGGCCCGGGCACCCACCCCACTTAACACGACTGCGTCCTCAGAACGTTGCCTGCCATCAGGACTACTGGGCTGGCCCGATTTGGGCGTCATTGTCCTTTCAGGCCGGAGCCACCAGTCCCCTTCCGTCCTTGTCCCTGGGGAGGAGCCCCACTAGCTCCATCTTCCCACCCCCCTCCCTGGCCTCAGGCAGAGCCATCCCATCCCTCCAGCTAAAGAGCCCAAGTTGAGGCACAAGTTCTGCTTCCCCCCGCTTCCCAGCATCCTCTATTCTCTATCAAAAAATCACAATACACCTGCCGTCCTGAGTCCAGGCGTAGCGCACTTTGATTTAATTCGTTCAGTTCACTATTTTTAATAGCATCACAGGCACCTGTTAATCATCCCTGGAAACACAGCCAAGACCTTAACAATGATCGCCCTTGGACGATACGGCCCTTCCCACCGCAGCGCCTCTGGGCATATATTCCACATTCCCTTGCTTCCCTTTTTATTTAGTTTTACTATATCTATACGAATTCTCACAAAATGTCCTTATTTGATGTGCACTTAACTGTACGTAATTTGCGTCCAACTGTATGCAATCCGGGGCCGTGTTTTGTTGTCGTTATTGTTGTTTTTCCTTAACATTATTTCCAGCACCTTTTTAAACTGTATGGTGTCTTGCTGAGACCCGTCCCCATGCTGCACCCGCTCGCGTCCCTGACTGTGTCGTGGGCACATTCTGCACGTTGCCCTCCCCCGTGCTGGGCGGCAGGCTGCCCTCAGGGGTCTGCTCCCAGGTGGGCGCTGGTCTCCGTCCGCTCAGGCTGCTACAACGTCCTGCCACAGAATGGGGGGCTCTTCAGCCACGGAGATGGATTCCTCACAATTCCGGACGCCCAAGTCCAAGATGGAGGCAGCGGCAGATGCCGTGTCTGATGAGCGCCGTGTTCTCTCTGTGTCCTCACCCGATGCAAGGGGGTGAGGGAGCGCCCTGGGGTCTGTTTTACGAGGGCACTGGTTCCATCCGTGAGGGTTCCCCTTCATGACGTCATCACCTCCCAGAGGCCTCTGCTCCTAACCCTCTCACACTGGGGTTTAGGTTCCAACATGGGGGCGAAATCTTAGGGGTCCTCCGACCTCCTGTCTGCAGCAAGGCGGCTCTGAGCAGTCACGTGCCCCACTCCTGTTATCCACAAGCAGGGGCTGCTCTTGCCCACGTCCCGGGAAGTCAGGCAGAGCACGCCCACAGGGCTAGCCGGTCGTCTCTGGGTGACGTGGAGGGGACACTGTGGTGGAAAGGGTCAGCATTCTGCTGCAGAAGCTTGGACCGGGCCCTCCCCCGCCACTTCCCAGCCACCACTCATCATCACAGCGCCTCGTCCCTCCCCTCTGAATGGGAACAGGTACGGTGCTGGGGGAAAGGCATGGTGCTGGGAGACAGGCATGGTGCCTGTTGTCCGTGCCCAGGCCTATTTGAGGATCGAGGAGCACTCAGGAGCTGGAATCCACAGGTCGAGGGAGGCTGGCCAAGGGGGGGGGGCACCACCAACAAGAGGGGGCTCTTCCCCCTCGGTGACCGAACACCCCGCTGGTTCAGGGTGCAGTGCAGGGCTGTGGAGATGCCAGACGGAGGACTCCTGCTGAGTGCCTGCACCAGGGAGAGCTAAAAAGCTGAGTCGGCCTTGGGATGGGACTCGGCCAAGCTGGGCCCGAGCTGAGGCACCATCCGGTCCTACAGTTTCTGTGCCCCAAACCCTCCAGGCGAGCCCCAGGGATGGAGGAAGTCGACCCCTCCCGTCCAACGTCCCCCGTCCCTCTCTGCCTTTCTCAGTGCCCACCTACCCCGTCCTGGGCACATCTCTAGCTTCGGAAAGCCTAGCAGTGCTTTGTTTTTTAACATAAAAAGATTCTTTAATGTTTATTTACATTTGAGAGAGAAAGAGAGAGCACAAGTGGGAGAGGGGCAGACAGAGAGGGAGACACAGAATCTGAAGCAGGCTCCAGGCTCTGAGCGGTCAGCACAGAGTCCCATGCGGGGCTCGAACTCATGCACCTCGAGATCACGACCTGAGCCGATGTCGGCCACTTAACCGACTGAGCCCCCCGGGCGCCCCTGGAAGTGCTTTGCTTTGATTTTCATTCAACTCAAGGATCCATTTCTAAAGACCTTTCACACGCCAGGCACTAGGTGAGGGGCTTTCTCTATTTTATTTTCAACTTCCAACAAACTTAAGAGGTAGAACTGATGAGAAGCTGAGTCTCAGAGCTGGGGAGGATGTCCCAGAGTAAACAGCAGAAACCTGATTTGGAACCCCCAGAGCACACACGTGCACCCCCGTCCCCACCCAGACTCACCCACGTGAGCACCCCCATAGCGATGTGGTTAGACGTGCAGAGTATGGGGGCCCCTGAGTGGTGCAGACGGCTGGGCATCTGACTCTTGGTTGAGGCTCAGCTCATGATCTCACGATTCGCGGGTTCGAGCCCTGCATCGACTGTGTAGAGTCTACTCGACATATTCTCTCTCCCTCTCTGCCCCCGCTTGCAATAAACAAACAAACAAACAGATAAGCACAGAGTCTGCAGCTAAACTGTCTCCTCTGAATCCTACCTCTGTATCAGATTAGCTCTGTGACTTTGGATCGTTATTAGTTATTAGTTCCTCTATGCCTCAGTTTTCTCATCTATACAACGGCTCTAATAATAAACTACCTCACAGGGCTGTTCTGGAATTTAAGGAAGTCCTCCATGTAAACTGCTCCGGGCCTGATGCACAGCAGGCAGGCGCTCTTGTTGCTATGATTATTAAGCAGGGCATGACCTTGAGTTCAGCGTCAACCCCCAGTGATGTCCCAATCTGACTTCAGGCTGTACGGTCCCGGGTACCCTGCCTCTGTCACTTAGTCACCACAGGAGAATCAACCGCCCCGCCCCCCCGCCTCCGTTTCCCCATATATAAGATGGGGTTGAACTGGGTGAGTGATTCTGAACTCTAATGGGCCCATGGGCCTTTGAGAACGTGAGGGAAGCCGTGAACACTGTCCGGGACAGATTCTGTCTTCACGGGGTCTGAGCGCTGCCCACGGGCCTTGGTTTGAGGCCTCCAGCATCTGTGGCCTTCCCAGGCTTCCGACCGGCACTGGATAAAAGGGAGGTGGGTGTGCGTTGAGAGCCAAGGGATGGCTCCAGATGTCCCCTCCCCGCCTTCTGCCCCTCCGCCTTTCTCCCGGTCTGTATTTCCTGCCTCTTAAAACCGTGTCGCGGCTATGAGGGTAGAGAAACTCCAGGGTCCAGGGCAGACGGGGACCTGGGCTGGACCTCCCCCCCACCCTCACCCCCTTTTCTGTTTGAGGTTCTCTGGGTCTCTTCCACTGCTCAGAAAAAGCCTTTTGAGGTGGGGTGTCGTGGGGGTATGGTTATGAGGAAACAGCGTAATCCAAACCCAGGGAAGAGGCAGCTAGAGAAACCCAAGATTTGGGGGGAAGGGCCGCCCTCTCTATCTGCCGGGTTGGAGGCCAGCTGCCTGTGCAGCAGACCATCTCATTCCCCGCTCAGTGGCAATCAGGAGGATTTACGGAGGCCATCCCGGCAGAAAAGCGAAACCAAGCCCACCGAAAGGAAAAAGCTTCCCAGAGCCAGGCCAGACCATGGAGGTATCAGTGCCCACCCTCCGCCCCCCAATAAAGGAGGCCAGGAAGGCACCTGGGAGCCAGTGACCCACCCGTGCTGGGGCCCGCGGCGGAGCCATAAAGCCCTCTGGGCGTGTTCCCGGTCTTCCCACATCCCCCCCATAAATGGTCCAGCCACTTGGCGGTCTGCTCTAGCCATTTTTATTTGGGGTCATCCCAAAGGCCGTGTGGTAGGGAAACAGAGCCGGGGACACAATGGTGGCACAGTGACCGGCAGCATGGGTCCTGGCTAATCACTTGAAACACCTGGAGAAACTCGTCCGAGGAAACAAGAAACAAAATCCCTGTGATTAGGGCCGCAGGCTTCTGGTGGTCCTAGCTAATCTCTTTCAGGTGGAGGGCCCGGTGGGGAGGCCAGGCTGCCCCCGACCCGCAGCCGTCCCGGAGCCTGGGGCCCAGGGGCCAGGGGCTGGAGTGTGACCAGCCATGAGGCTCGGGAGGCTGGCCTGGACGTCTGTGGCGGCAGGTGCCCCGCAAGCGCCAAAGGGGCCATCGAGACAAGCCGAGGTGTGTGCAAGAACCCCATAAAAGAGATCAAGCTGTTTAACAGAGCACCCCCTGCCACGGAGAACTCCCCCAGCCCCCCTCAGTCTACCCCAAAAACAGGTCAGAAGACCAAACAGCCAAACATCAAGGCTGAGATACGGGATCTCACGCACTCAACCCCTCAGACAAAATCATGTTTACTCATCGCACAAGTAATACATGTTTGTGGTGAAAAATTAAGATAGCGTATAGTTAGGAAAAAGAGGACAAAAATTGAAAGCACGAAGTCCCACCACAGAAATAATCATGTCACGTATTTGGGGCTTATCCTTTATTGCGACAGATAATGGACATTTATAAATATTATGTGAATGTTTTCCTCCCAAGACAGACCCTTTCAAACTAATTTTGTTTATTCGTTCCTCCATATATCCTTAGCCTCTTTCTGTGTCATTAACGGTCCAGTATCATCTACGGCCGCTCAGCGTAGGCTCACTGTGTGGAAACTGAATTCCTTGGGCTCAGCCCGGACGGATGGCTTCACTCGCATTCGGGATTACTTTGACGCAGTTCTAATCTTGAAAATGTCATGAACTCCCACCTGGGCACTGGCTGAGGATAACAAAACACGAAAGAATAAAACGCCTTAAGGAATTTAATGAGAACTGTGCACGATTTGGTGTCTGGGTCATGACACCTATCGAGGACAGCCTTTGAGGCAGGGGTGCTTCCTCGGGCTGGGAGAGGGTGATCTGGCCCACCGCCAGCTCCCCCCGCCCCCGCCTCCAATTGCACAGGGTCTTGGGGTAGGGAAGCAGTTTGACCAAGATCACAGGATCTCCCTGGACAGGAAGAGCCAGAGGTGGGACCCGAGCCCCGGCCGCGGCAGCAGCAAATTCAGGGCGGGGGTTGCCTTCAGCCACAAGGGAGCCTTGAAGAAAATGCCTTGGAGGTTCATCTTTACATTTTTTTCTTTAACCAGTAAAGAGTTTTGTTTTGCAAACAACTCAGCGCTAAACCGACTACCCATCCTTTGAATGCTGGTGTTTGGAATGACGCCGAGTCACTGCCTGCCACTGAAAGGGGGGACATCTAGGGACCTCTCTGAGGACCGTCTCCTTGGGCGGAGCCAGACTCAGGAGCAACACGCACAGCCGCACTCAGGAACACCCCACACGCGGCTCATGCGCTGCTCCACCGTCTCGAGGTTCTGAGTAAGAGGCCTGCATTCTTATTCTCCCTGAGCCCTGGAAATTATGTCACTGGTCCTGCCCTGGGGTTTGGACACTTCTATTTCCCTGTTCGCTTTATCTCAGGTGTCACTCAGAGAGGCCT
Organism: Helogale parvula; assembly: GCA_004023845.1. Lineage (NCBI taxonomy): Eukaryota > Metazoa > Chordata > Mammalia > Carnivora > Herpestidae > Helogale > Helogale parvula. The sequence continues at coordinate 128,150 of PJEM01002709.1, forward strand.
GGACACGCAAGCATCCATGCACAAGAAAATTAGTTTGGGCCCGCGGGTGGGGGGGGGAACAACGATTCAACCCGTGTGATGTGAGCATCTGTGATGGAGCCGGGTCATGTGACAATCTGCGTTAGAGCCACGTCCTGTGACCATCTGAGTTAGAGCTGGGTCATGTGACCAGCTGTGTCAGAACCCGGTCATGTGACCATCTGTGTTAGAGCCGGGTCCTGTGATCATCTGTGATGGAGCCAGGTCATGTGACCCTCTGTGTTAGAGCTGGGTCATGTGACCATCTGTGTCAGAACCCGGTCATGTGACCAGCTGTGATAGAGCTGGGTCATGTGATCATCTGTACCAGAGTTGGGTCATGTGACCATCTATGTTAGAGCCGGGTCATGTGACCAGCTGTGATAGAGCCAGGACCCAAACCTGGCTGCAGACCAACCAGCTGTTTGGACACAAACATTTCATAAATGGGGCCATCACCTTTCCCGCTGGGATGGAAGGCCCCACAAGAGAGGTATTTGAAGGTTCTGGCAAGAATTTCCACCTGCACACGCAGCTCCCATGAGCCTGCCTGAAGTCCACTGTTAGAGAGAACTCGGGCTCAGGCCCCATGTCACATCTTTAGAAACTTCATGGATTTGTAAGTGGCCAGCTTAGGGTGAGTCACAGCCTGAATGACCACGCCTGCCATTTATTCAGCACTGGGGAGAAGGTGGTGACGGAGACCCTGTCTTCGGGAAGCCCACACTCTCAAGGACAGGTATCTCCCTGGGGGTCCCCAGGCTTTCCGGGCTGAGGCTTTGCGGTCCTGTGTGACCTTGAGTATTTCACTGCACCACCCTGACCCTCAGCGTCTTCTTCAGTGAAGTGGGGATAACACCACCTGGCAGGACCCTATGAAGGTAAGTGTTCGGTACAGTGAGAGAATATATGCACACACAGATATACAGAGATAAACGGGTACGTTCTTGTCACTCAGGGCCCGCTTTCAACATCACCACCTCAGAGAAGACTTCCCTGACTGCTCAGTCTAGATTTCATGCCCTGTGAGGATGGCGTCTCTACTCCCAGAACCTAGTACTGTGCTTAGCACATAGTAGATGCTCAACAAACATTCACCGAACTGAGTTGAAAGTCAGGTTGATATAAAATTCCACCCCTTTCTTACTCATTGTGTCTGGAGCCGCCCCCCAGGAAGAAAGCCAAGCCTTTCTTTCACCTGTTATTAGGTGAGGTGACAGTGACCTGGCTGCGGGAGGCCCTTCCGGCCTCACTCCTGAGACCTGCAGAGCCCAGCTCGTTCATTTCCACCAGCCTGGTCCTGTCAGGAGCTTTGTCCCAGGAACCGGATTGAGCCGGAGGGCAGGTCTGGGCCAAGTTGCTTGGGGAGGGACCCCGGGAAGAAGGGGGTGGTGCACAGAACTCAGGCCGCAGAGCTGAGACAGGGAGGGGGGCAGCCGGCTTCCTGGTCTGGTCTGGGTTAGGAGGGCCTCACCCGACAAACAGCACATACTGGGCCACTGAGCCCTTTGCTGGAGACCCTGGGAAAATGCCCGCGGAGCGGAGCCCTGGCGCCTCCTCTCGCCTCCCGCCACGAGCTCCGCGTATTCCCTGCACCCATCGTCACCTTGGAATTAATGCAGAGGAACCAAAACATAGACTGCAGTGTGTCCCCGCTGATGGGAGCGGCCCCCAGAGGGAGGAAGCCCCGATTTTGTTACAGAATCCTCGATTTCATACAATTGCCCGTCATCAGATGTGCCCCCCCCCCCTTTCTAACAGCCCCAGATCGCTGAGCTGGCCTATCTGAGGTCAGAGTGCAAGCGTGTGGCCCGTCCAGGACCCACAGCCCCTCCCGGGGTCAGACGCCCTGCCTCCCCCTCATCACAGACCAGCTGCCTGCAGCAAAGGCCCCCACAGCCCTGCTCCTCCACCAGGACACCCCAACCCAGTACCATTATCACTGTGCATGCACGCACACACCCACACACATACACACAACACACACGCAAGCCCCTATGACAAGGATACTCTCCTGTGAGGACTGAAATGTAATGGTCAGGTGCACAAGCCCCAGGTACGAGTCCCAGCGGTGGCACTTGCTGGCTGGGTGGCTGGGGCAAAGCACTGCCCCCCAGACTGTCTGGTCTCCTCATCTACAAGATGGCGCTATTATTTGCACGTTGCTCAAAGATCATTGTGAAGGGTTGTGCACATGCACGGCACACACTCAGGGCTCAGTATCCATCAGCTGCTCTTGGGGCGATTGGTCTGCTCAGCCTCCAACCCCCCCTCCAATCTGCAGACGTCTTTCCAAATTTGCAATTACGGGTATCTCCTCAGAAGTCTGTGCAGTGCCTTGTTCATGCTTTTGGGGATGACTGAGTTTGGAACCTTCCAGGACAGAAAGTGCAGGGGGCCACTAGGGCAAAGGTCATCCTATCACCCAGCGGTGAGGACAAAGCGCTTCTTCCTGGTCCTCCCCACCACCCCCTCTCAGCACGCGCTGCTTGGTGATTTCACCGTTTGCCGACCCAAGAACAGTCATTGCATTGTTTCATCCTCAGCCCGATTCCACTCGCTTTACATTTTTACCGCTAAATTGAATCCGCTGCCAGTAATCTAATTTACATTTGAAGGCGTACACAATGCCAACACGACCAAACGCCAATAAAATTTCTAGTAAAACCCATAAATGGCTCGGTGCTCGTGTTTATGGAAATCTTAGCCTGCTCCTGCCCCAGGAACCCTGCAATCCAGAGTCCTAAATCATTCCCATATGACGGTGAGACACTCTGGATGCCCCCAGCAATGGGGGACGACGCCTTTCTCCGGGGCCTGCGATGGAGACCCCGAGGTTCTGTCCCGTCCGGTGGAAGGCGAGGTGGGGCTGGTCCCAGGTCAGGTGTGCACACCTGCCTGGTCAGGGCGGCACCTCCTGCCCCACCCCGTGTCACCCTGTCTCCTTGCCTCCGGCCACACAGCCAAGGCCTCTTTCAGGAGCACTGACCATCTCACTCAGGTTTCTAGAATGACACACGGAGAGAAAATGTACCCAGTAATTCACCATCTACTGCTGATCACACGGATCGATCTGTTGAGCACATTCCAGGCATTTTACAGGTTCGTGAAAGTGTAGATTCTCGATTTTGGAAGAAACCCAGCGAGAACAGTTCTTCTTTTAATAATGGGTTGAATAATGAAAATGAAAGCAAACACCCATTGAGGATTGAGTATGTAGCAGGCAAGATTCTGAGCATTTCACCTATATTAATTCAGCAAACCTCACCAGGCAGGGCTTTTCTTACTCTCCGGTAACTGGTGATAACATTCAGGTACAGAGAGGTTAAGTAACATGCCAACATCACACAGTCACTGAGCCTCGGAGCCAGTGTTTGGCTCCAGATGTTTGGCCGCCATGGTACTTTATAGCTTGTCTCCATTGAAGAAGCACCTACTATGTGCCAGGCCACGGAGTCCTCTACATGGATTCCCTTTGAGCCTTTCGACAGCCCTGCTACACGGTATCACCAGCCCAGACAGATGGATCGTCTTGCCCAAGGATGTCCACCTCGAGATTTGCTGGCCCCATTTTTGATTGTTGTGGGACTGAGTTATCACACCCCTCAGTTCATGGTTAACGGCACTGCTGGTCCACGCTAGGTGCCCATCTTGAAGGACTGAAGGATGGCTCAACATGATCTCTTTTCTTCGCATTCCCCAAGCTCACTGCCACCATTGTTGTAAAACACGTTCTATTATTTTACGTGCATGTGATTTTACTGCATGTAAATATGATTGTACTTAGATATTACGCTCGTTCATTTTTTCCATTCAATTAAATGTATTTGTGTTCTGTCCATGTTGCTATGTGTCCATCCCTAATGGCTCATGGTATTCCCTAGTGTATGCATCTGGCATGTCTTGATTATCCATCCACCACCCCCACGCCCAGTGGCTGGCGTGTGAGTTGCATGCAGGGTCTCTAGACTACTACTTGGTGATGTGACGAACAGTTCCAGAAGTATCTACTTCTGGATTTGGGGGAGAATTTCCCTGGACCAGACACTGCTTGCACTGCTTGGTCATAGGAGATGCACACAATTAATCCAATTGAGTCTTGTCAATTCCTGTCACGTCCTGACCTTCCAAGATGATATTCCATCCGCCTTTGTATATCTTCAGTTCTAATTTGTGCTAATCTGATGGATGTAAAGTGACGTCACATTGTTGATTTCATTTGCAATTTTTTAGTTACTAATAAGATCATTTCTTCATATGCCTGTTAGAATTTGGGGCTTCCTGGGGCACCTGGGAGACTCAGTCAGTTAGGTGTCCGACTTCGGCTCAGGTCATGATCTCATGGCTTATGGGTTCGAGCCCCGCATTGGGTTCTGTGCTGACAGCTCAGAGTCTGGAGGCTGCTTGGGGTTCTGTGTGTGTATCTCTCTCTGCCCCTCTCCCATTTTCACTCTGTTTCTTTCTCTCTCTTGAAAAGTGACTAAACATTAAAAAAATTTTTAAATTTGAGCTCCTTTGGTGTGAATTACTACTTCATGTTCTTTGACTATCTTTCTATGGGGATTCCTGGTTGTTCTTGGTGGCGATGGTGATGTTGGTTTTTGTAGATTTACAGCTGTTCATATATATCTAAGGCTATCAGTCCCGAATTAACTTTAAGCACCGCACACTTCTGCCTTGTGTCCTTTATCACCTTGTCCAGGTTGCCCTTCATCGAACAGAAATCCTCAATGTTGACGTATTCAAAATCCATCTGTTCTTTCCCCACAGTTCATCCAAACCACAGCTGGTACTCTGGATGGTCTTGCATAGGAAGTCCTTCCACGGCCCCAAGTCACAAAGATAATCTCCTATAACTTCATTGTGTTTATGTTTTTCTTTCACTTTTGGGTCTTTAATGCATCTGCACTTCGACTTTGCTGCACCCCTAGTTAGGCATCTAATTTCTTTCCCCCGTGTAATGACTCCAGTTCCCCCGACACCTAAATAATCCTTATTTCCCCCTTGAAACATGGTGCCCCCTTTTGTGTTTCCAAAGTTCCCACAGACACGTGTATCTCTGTTTAAGCCCCCTCTTTGCTTCTTTTTAAAAAAAATTTTTTAATGCTTTTTATTTATTTTTGAGAGACAGAGAGAGACAGCATGAGCAGGGGAGGGTCAGAAAGAGAGGGAGACACAGAATCTGAAGCAGGCTCGAGGCTCTGAGCTAGCTGTCAGCCTAGAGCCCGACGCAGGGCTCGAACCCACAGACTGTGAGATCATGACCTGAGCCGAAGCCGGAAGCTGGATGCTTAACCGACTGAGCCACCCAGACGTACCCCCCGCCCCCGCCTTTGCTTCTTTGGCTTATCATCCCGGCTTTGTTTGTAGGACAGTGGCTTTGCAGTGAGACGATATGTTATAGAACAGGGTATCTCTATTTGCTCCTATTTTTCTCAGTTGATTTTGCTATTCACAGATGTTTATTCTATAAAAGAAGTTCTTTGAATCCTTCAAAAAAAACCCAAAGGGAATTGAGGTTGAGATTGAGTTTGATTTATGGATTAATTTGGAGAAATTTGACATATTTTGAATATTAAGTTACCCCATCAAAAGCATGAAATAGTTATTTATTTGGGGAGTTTTAAGTGTTTTTTAAATTTTTTTAATGTTTTTTATTCATTTTTGAGAGACAGAGAGAGACAGTGCAAGCAGGGGAGGGTCAGAGAGAGAGGGAGATACAGAATTGGAGGCTCCAGGCTCTGAACTGTCAGCACAGATCCCAATGCAGGGCTCAAACCCATAGATCATGAGATCATGACCTGAGCCAAAGCCAGACACTTAACCGACTAAGCCACCCAGGCATCCCTTAAGTTTTTTAATGATTACATTTTTTCCATGGAGGTTTTATAGTTTCTTTGTAGGTTACTTTCAAGACATTTTGTGGCTTTGTTGCTCTTGTGTATGGTAAATTTATTGTTATTACTATTATTATATTATCTGATTGTTATTTATGTTAAAAAAAACCTACTGTTTTTTTTTTAAGTTCTTTCTTATTCAGTAACCTTGCTGAGCTTTTTTATTGGTTCCAATAATTTATTGATTCTGGTTTGTTTGTTTTATGTGTCTATCACTTTCTTTCCTTGGACTGCTCTCATCCAATTTAGGGATCAAGACGACACTGATCATCTGATAAAACTAATTAAATTGTTTCTTTCGTTTTTCATCTGCTTTTGAAATAACTTGTATAAAATAAGAATTTTTCTGTGTCTTGAAAGTTGAATAGAATTCACTTGTAAAACCATTTGGGCCTAGACCTTTTTGTAACAAAGGGATCTAGATTACCATTTCAGTAGCGTTAAAATGTATAGTACTCTATTCAGGATCAATTACTTCCTCCGGAGTAACTGCTTGCTTTTTTATTCTTCCAAAAATTTGTCTTGGTTTTACAATGTATTACCTTTCAGCTGTTCCTAATACTTAAAAAAAATCACGTTTGAGTTTCTCTTGTGTCCATAGGTATTTTCCTCAGTGTTAATTTGCATTTGATTATTTGTGTTTAGTTATCTATCTTTGTTGAACTTTTTGAAGAAACAATTTTTGGTTTCATTCATCTTTTTCTTCCCCTTTTTTTCTGTTGCTGTGGTTGTTTCCTCCACCTCATTGATTCTCGTCTTTGTCTTCAATGTGATCTAACCACAGCCAGCTCTGACCTGGGTCCTCCGAGCCATCAGGTGACGCTCTTTCTGTCTTGCTGAATCACAGCTCCTTAAATGGACATGTGACCTCTGTCCTTCTGTGACCTTTACCTCACTCTCTTAGGAGACAGATTCTTCCATATCTGAGTAGCCTTGCAGCAAGATTGACTCTAAAGATGACTGTCTGTAACACTTCTACCTCCTTTGGTTACACAAAGAATGTTCACGGTAACCTTCCCAGTACTGCGTTTTGACTATTTCAAGATATTAATTTTAGGTATTCTGAGTCTTCTCTTCTCAAGATAAATCATCCCCAAGACTTCTTTCACCCGCCCTCATGTGGGTCTATCTTAGGTCCCCAGGCCCCTTTCTTCTGGACTTTTCCAATCTGCCATTGATTCTCTTAAATAGCAGGGCTCAGGATGCAGGCAGGATAATTCTCCAAAAGTGGTAAAACAGAGCTGAGTGGGAGAAAACCACCTCTTTCATTTTAAATGTTTTAGATCTAGAAATGCAGCCTGGGTGGCACTCACTCCATCAGCCAATACCTCCCAGGGGGACTCACCTTGAACTCACTGCTGACCTAAACCCTTTCTCTGCGTACTAGTTACGGCTTGATTCTGACTCCTCCTGAGAAGATGGAGTACGTGGCCCCTTTATTTTTGTTGGAGATATTCTTTCCCCCCAACTGTTCAGTTCTCTTCATTCATAAACTCAACAAATATGTATGTAATCACTACGCATCAGACCTTGGAGATTTAACAAGAGGACACAGCCCGTCACAGCCCATTTCCCAGGGTAGCCCCCCACCCCCCACAAGGATTCATGAATTTTGCTTCCAGAAAATTCAATGAACCTGAATCCATTCATTAATTCATTCATTTGACAGACACAGAGTTAAACTCTACTGCTCACTGGGAGCTTCGGTCTTTCCTCTTTTGCCCACCGCTTGCCCTCATGCCCACCCCCGCCCCCATCCCCGGCCCTGCATGAGGTGTCATTGAGGAGAGGGAGGGGCGGGGCAAGGCCAGGCCCTCATTAAAAACCTCCTTCTATGACTGGAACCCAGAGCCACAGCCCAGCCGCAGGGTCTCCCCAGCAAGACATTTCCCTGCTTCGGTCATGAGAGAGGACACCCAGGATCCAAACCGGCCCCCCAGCCACATCAAAGGCCCTCTTGGGCTCTGGGAAAGCAGATACATCCTGTCGGTTCCTCATGGGGGAGAGAGTGCCTGAAATCTGAGATTTTTTTCTGCCAGGCAGCACCAGAGCTTAGGGCTGGAAGGGCACCCCCTTCCATTTTACAAGGGTGGAGACTGAGGGCCCTGCTGGCCATGCCATGGGCCTGGGGCAGGGGGCTTGGCTGGCTTCCTACCACACCCAAATCAGCTTCATCATGGAGGTTGTGGTGAGGGCCAGGACCCAGGCGGGGCTGGGAGCCAGAGCATCTGGGAGAGGGGCCGCTCCAAGGGTCGGGAGGCTCGTCGGAAGGGGGAGAGGCCTGTCACAGGAAACCGCTGGGACCAGGCTCTGTGGTGGCGCAGGGAGGTGTGAGGAGGTGGTCAGGAGGGGCCAGAAGCTAAGGTTCACTCGAGTGGGATATTAAATACCGACGTGCAATACGGAGGGTTGCTTCCTGTCCAGGAGACGGCTGCTTGACCCTGCTCCTTTCTGCTCACCTTTACCGTCCCTTTCTGGCCCAGATCGTCTGTGACTCCCCATGAGGTCCTCTTCTCGGAAGGTAGGCACTATCCCTGCTACGGAAGGGAACGCGGGCAGACACGTGGTCTGGGGGGTTGTAAGATATGCAGGATCTCAGCCCTCACCTCAGACCTCCTGAACCTGAATGTGTATCTTACCAAGATCCCGCGTGTGCATTTAAAATCTGAAAAGCTCTAGGGCACCTCTGGGGCTCAGTCAGTTAAACGTCCAACTTTGGCTCAGGTCATGATCTCACGGTTTGTGGGTTCGAGCCCTGTGTTGGGCTCTATGCTGACAGCTCAGAGCCCGGAGCCTGCTTGGGATTCCGTGTATCTCTCTCTCTCTTCCCTTCCCCATGCTCATACTCTCTCTCTCTCTCTCTCTCTCAAAGACAAATAAACATTAAAAATATTTTTATAAACTAAATAAAACCTGAAAAGTTCTGCCATAGACTCTAAGTTCTAGGAGGGTTCGAAGTGCGTCCGTCTTATTCACGACCCAGACATTAGAGATTGAGAAGCACTGGTCTGGGAGCAAGCCACCGGGCTCTGGGAGTGGCTTTTAAACCCCACCCCTCTGTGGTGTGGTCTATACGTGGGGGTGGTGATAACAGTGTGAGCCTCAGTAGAACCGTGTAGAGGGTTAAAGAGGTGGATACGGGAACACCTGGAAGGCTCGCTTGGTTAAGCGTCCGGCTTCAGCTCAGCTCACGATCTCACGGGTTTGGGGTTCGAGCCCCGCATCGGGCTCTGGTGCTGACAGCTCAGAGCCTGGAGCCTGCTTCCGATTCTGTGTCTCCCTCTCTGACCCTCCCCTGCTTGCACCGTCTCTGTCTCTCAAAAATAAATAAAAAATAAAATAAATTTAATTTAAAAAAAAGAAGGTGGAAACAGAGAGAGCTGGTCCGTGGTAGCTCCTATGCTATAAGCACTTTTATCAGTACCTTCAGTCCATCTAAACCTTCCTGGTCCCCGAGGTAATAGGCTGTGTTCTGGCTTCAGTCAGGTGCCTGCCTTGCTTTTGGTGTTCACCGTTTCCCCTTACTTGTCGCCCAGATGTTACAGTGATAGAATTGTGGGGTGGGCGATGCAGGTGCGCAGGGGGCTGTGCACGCCTCCCATCCCTTACCACCATGCTCCTTTCCATTACTGTGTTTGCCACACTCTCTCTTGGTTAATCCAGCCGATATTTATTGAGGAGCTACTATATGCCAGACGTCGCTTCTTCAGGTGCTAGACTTAATAGCAATGAAGAAAACCAGACAGAATCCCTGCCCCCTTCACCCTCATACACCTTATCATCTAATAATGGGAGACAGATCTGAAGACAAGTAAACAAACACGCAGGAAACAAGTAAACAAGTAAACAAATTCAGTGTAGGTTCAGGGTTGCATGCTTCCATTTAAAGAATTTTTTAATGTTTATTTATTTTTGAGAGAGAGAGCACATGCAGGGGAGGGACAGAGAGAAGGGGAGACACAGAATGTGAAGCAGGCTCCAGGCTCTGAAATGTCAGCACAGAGCCCGACACAGGGCTCCAACTCTTGAACTGTGAGATCATGACCTGAGCCGAAGTCGGACGCTTAACCAACTGAGCCAACCAGGGGCCCCTGCATGCTTCTGCTTTCACTTATTATATATCAGAGGCCTCTTGCATGAGGTGTAAAGCAGACGCCTCACCCCCTTTCAGTGTGCTCAGAGTACTCTGGGGACCAATGTGATGGAACTTATGGAACTGATGGACACAAGTCAACCACCTACTGTTGGAGTTTGTCCCTGAAGCAGATGGGGTCCTCTCCTTCCCACTGCACATGGGCTCCTTGTGAAGAGACACAAGGTGTCAGAGCGTCACCCTCTGTGGGCTCTGATCACTGGTCAAAGGCAGTGGGCACGTGACTCAAGATGGGCCAATCAGCCCCGAGCAGAAGACTGAGTCTTCTTTGTCTGAATCCCTGGGAAGAATCTTTCTCTTTTTTCTCCTCCTCTGATTGCTCCGCCTTCTCCTTCTCTAAAGTTAGCTCTAGGCCCAATGTGGGGCTTGAACTCACAACCTTGAGATCAAGTTGCACACTACTGACTTATCCAGCCAGGTACCTGGGCCTTTCTCTCTGTCTCAGTTGACTTGAGCCGGGAGGATGGAAGTGGAGTGGCCCTCACCATGAAGGGAGGACTTCTCAGAACATGGGAAGAATAGAGGAAAAAGCCCAGGGCGAGAGAGACAGAGAGAGAGAGACAGAGAGAGAGAGAGACCAAGTCCTAGAAAGACTGTAAAAGCCTCCATCACCTGTCCCTTGACTTCTAAGTTTTCCATTGAAGACAATTTGTGCTGTTTTTCCGATCCCTTCTCAAGAGACACGATGTTTTCTCTGTCATCACAGAAAACAAAAATGGAGGCAGTATGGTGCAACATGGGAGACACATAGGATTAATGACCTAATGCTCTCCCAGAGTAGCATTCAACCAGCGACACTCAGGAGCTGATGTGTCCGTGCCCCAGCGTCCTCGCCCCCTCGTGTGGCAGAGTCCTGAGTGCACGTTCTTCCTTGGCTCCCAGAGTCCGCAGCGGGATCTGGCTCCAGTTCCTGACCCAGTAGCCGGCTTGCTAACACCCACTTCAATAGGCTGCCTCTGTCTCCCTATGGGAGTTTCCTGGATCACCTCCCAGAGACACAACATGCACTCTGTCCGTTGTTCCGGGGTCTGCTTCCAAGGGAACCCCACCACAGACACCTCCTTCAGGTGGCCGTGAGGGTTGAATGAGGGGACGTCTGGCCTGGTGCTCGCGTCCAGGAGCCCGCAGCAGACAGCTGTTTAAAGCACCTGCTATGTGCCCTTCACCTTTTACCTTAAGGGACCGAGAGGGAAGTCAAGACGTCTCGGCAGGCAAACATTTACAATAAATTTTACTGATATGAAAGATGTGTATAGCACACAGCTAACAATTAATACAATGGGGGCGCCTAGGGGGCTCAGTCTGTTGAGCGTCCAACTTCGGCTCAGGTCACGATCTCACGTTTCCTGGGTTCGAGCCCTGCATTGGGCTCGCTGCTGTCAGCGCAGAGCCCGCATCGAATCCTCTGTCCTGCCCACCTCCTCTCTCCCCCCCTCGTGCTCTATCTCAAAAATAAACATTAAAAACATAAAAATAAGAACAAATAATACAATATACAACCTCTTTACTGTAGTTTCCACACAGCCAGTGGATTCGCAAAGAAAGCGTTTGCTGTGATGAGCTCTGCTAACCTTAGCCAACCAATGGTCACAACTGGAGAAGGAGGGTACATCCCCCAGGAATGCTGGTTGAGGTGTTTGTAAAATTTTTTTTAACATTTATTTTTGAGAGACAGAGAGAGACAGCATGAGCAGGGTAGGGGCAGAGAGAGAGGGAGACACAGAATCGGAAGCAGGCTCCAGGCTCTGAGCTGTCAACACAGAGCCCAACACAGGGCTCGAACTTACAAACTGCAAGATCATGACCTGAGCCGAAGTTAGACACTTAACCAACTGAGCCCCCCAGGCGCCCTGAGATTGGCATGTACATTACATGTAAGACCAGAGCGAACAAGGAAGGTTTCAGGAGTGCGATACCATAGGAACAGCATCTTTAATAGTTTTCAAAGGCTGGGAGAATAGAGCCTCACTTCAGGGAGTTATTGATGATGGACCGTGACAGACACGACCCTCTTTAAGGTTACTCTGTGAACTTGCATCCAAACAAGCCCACAGCCATATACATTCAGCCCTAGGTGTGGCGGTCGCCTATTTCCACCAGAGACATTCCCACCAGGGCTGAGTTCGAGACGGGGATGTGACGTCACCTGGGCGTGGAGGTGCAGAGACAGGAGCGGACGCAGGATCACCTACCTGTGTCTCTTCCACGTAGATCGAATACACAGCAAGAGCCTCTGGAGCTCGGGCAGCAGCCAAAATCTAGCAAAACTACCAGGATTGATGAGTTTTGAGTACTTATGCCCTTTGTTGTTTGTTTTCTTAAGCTAATACACCTTATTTTTTAGGGCAGTTTTTGGTTCACAGCAAAACTGTCCCCTGTCCTCGGCCTCCCCCACTTCAACACCCCCCACCAGAGTGGCAGGGACACTGGTGACCCTCAGCAAACCCGCATCGACCCCTCATCACCCCCCCAAAGCCCGCAGTGTGCGCTGGGGTTCGCTCTTGGCTTCGTAGAGAACGCGGGCTCCGACGACACGAGGACGAGGACATGGGTTCACCACCGCGATGCCGTGCAGCCCAGTTTCACTCTTACCTTTGTGCTTAAAATTTGAAGTGCAAGTTTACATTTGTATTTAAGTATAAGTCTACATAATTTAATGTTTAATGATGGCTCCGTTTAACGACCTCGTGAAACTCCTGAAATTTAACAACTGGTTCTCGGGGGTCAGGGTGGGCTGGCTCTCCATGGCACTGCCGCCCGGAAGCCACCAGATGCTTTCCAGCCAAAGCCGGACGTGCTTCCGGTAGCCTTGAACTCACAAGACCCACCGTGGAGCCGAGTGGGGCTGGGTCTCTCCCCAGGGCCATAGGGTCCTCTCCCCTGCGGCCTCCAGACAGAGCCCTCGGCTGTCAGGTGGCCGTCGAGACCATCTAGAGGGGCAGCGACGACACCTGGGCGCCCCACACCCCCAGCAGATGGGCCGGCACCACGGGGAGCTTCTCCCAATGCTGTTCCCACCTTTCCGGGCCCAGCTGTTCGGGGAGCCCCATCCTATTTTTGGATGGGAGACCCCGAGAAGTTTACAATAACAATCAAAAACAATTTTACCTCGAGGGGGAATCATTTAACGGGAAGGCCAAGGGCCTAAAGTGTCTCTCTTCACAGGCTTAAGCAGCTGGGCTGTTATGTTTATTGCTCTCCGGAGAGATCTGGGTAGGACATGCCGCCTTAAAGTGACAGCCCCGTCACAAGCCTGGCTGGGCCCTGGAGGGAGCCTCCAGAAAGCTCCGACATCCCCGGCCCCACAGTGCTGGCACCTGGGGGTTGAAAGACACGTCTCACGGTCGACGGGATGGACACTTGCGGGACGGGGCGAGTCGCCCCACCACGGAACGGGCACCCACCCAGTGGCTTCACGCTCAGGTAGCACCCGTTGCGCATTGTTCTAAATATGTCACAGAGACTACATTTAAACCTCATAAACCAGGTACTATTAAACCCATTTTACAGATGAGTCCATTGAGGCCTCGGAAGGGTCAATGGTTGATTCAGAACTCAGGCAGTCTGGTTCTGGGGTCCATGATGTCACTCACAAAGGCAGCAAAGAATGCAGAGTAGATGGGACTTCCCTGTGGGTCAGTTAGGCTGGCATGGTAGGTGTGTGTGAGGCGTGAGAGCAGGAGTGGGGACTGCATTTCACACACACACACACACACACACACACACACACACGTTCACCCTCACAACCACACACCTATGTCTGCGGCTGGCTATGTCTGTACGCATGTAAGTGGCACACGCGGACACACGTGTGTGCACATGAACACACACTCGTGCACACGCGTGCACAACCACACACAGGCACGGCGTGCACACTTTATCTTTACTGCGAGGGCCAGGCAGGTTCTTGAAACAGGAGAGCGTCAGATCTGTGCCTTGGAAAGCTCGCTCTAGCCAGGGGGCCGGCGGGGAAGTCACTTCTCTGAGCCTCAACGCGCTCATCGGGAAGACGAAGGACCCGCTCTTCCTACAATGAACGTGAAAGTTCCTGTAAGCCGCGCACCTCGGGGTGTGCGGGCCGGGTTCTCAAAAGCCCGCGTTCGCGGCCAGAGGGGATACTGTGGAAGTTGCCAGTGTGCCTCTCCACGTCGTCTGTCAGTGTGAGGGTGGCGTGTGCGTGTGCACGGGGGTGCACGGGGGTGCATGCGTGTGCAGAGCAAAAGGAGAAACTGGACCCAGAAAGAGGAAGAAGAATGTGCAGGGTCACCCAGCAAGCTTACGACTGAGCTGGGATCCGAATCCAGGGGTTTCTGACTGAGCCTCATGGCTCCGGCCTGACTCCCCGTGGCTCTGGAAGCACCCTAGAGCCAAGGTGATGGAAAATGAGTCAAGGTTGCAGAATATTTTTCCCCAAGCTACTTGTCTCCTCTGACCATTTGACACCCCCATCCCAGTTGTTTTTATGTTTTTTATTTATTTTTGAGAGACAGAGAGAGACAGTGTGAGCAAGGGAAGGTCAGAGAGAGAGGGAGACACAGAATCCGAAGCAGGCTCCAGGCTCCGCGCTGTCAGCACAGAGCCCGATGCGGGGCTCGAACCCACGAACCGTGAGATCATGACCTGAGCAGAAGTCGGACACTTAACTGACTGAGCCACCCGGGAGCCCCTGACCCCCCAGCCCAGCGGCAGGGCCCGAGGGCACTTCCAGCAGCCCTCACGGGACAGCGATCTACACGCCATTAACCACAAGTCAGGCGACGCTTGTGAACCCCAAAGTACAGACGCGTGTTCTTCACGCTTGGCTAGCTGTACTGCGCCTTTGTCTGTCCCTCCCTCTTTCCTGGCTTTCCTGTCCTATGAGCCAGGCTGCACCGCCGTCCCCGCACAGAAGGAGCATGTGGACATAGGAACAAGGGAGGCAGGTTCGTGGAGGCCTGCACACTGGGTCAGACCTGGGCTCGACTGCGGGCCTCACCACTTCCTGCCTGTCAAATGGGCACTAAGTAATACTAGTTAACACTAGGTCTCCTAGGAGAAACATGGAGCCTCGTTCTGGATAAGGAGGGGTGATGAGTGCTGAGAAGGGGTGGACCGTAAGCTAACAGCCCTCTGGGGAGTGCAAGGTGTGGGTGGGAGAGGCGTGCCCAACGGGGCGATAGGGCTTTCGCTGGCCTTCTGAGAAACGGTCCCAGATGTTACGGAGAGCTGCCGGGGCCACGAAACAGACCTCCGAATCGGCGGGTCCTGGTGCGTGGAGGGCAGAGCATGGAGAGAACGGGGCCACAGAAGCAGGAGGGTCGCAGGCTTGGAAAGACATGGGCTCGAGTCCCAGCTCTGTTCCCTGTTTCCTGAGCAACCTCGCCACGCTCGCGCAGCCTCTCGGAGCCTCGATGTCCTCTTCCCTGAGGCGGAGATGATTACACCCACCGCTCAGCTAATGTGATGGCTGCAGGATGCGTGGCAACAGCCAGGCACCCAGCAGCCCGGTGGCAGGGAAGGGGTGGGTACCGTTGTTTGGACATTTCCCCTCACTGAGGCAAGGAGCCCACGCTGCAGGGCCTCAGGACAACCCCAGACTGCCTGCAGGGAGGAAGGCTTTCCAGCACCTCCTTTCCAGCCGGCACTTGAGGCTTCGCTTACCTCTCCGAAAATTAAATTAAAACTTAACAGTAGTCCCATTGTGGCTCCTACATCGCCAGCCTCACCGGCGAATAGTCTTTAATATCCACCGCTGACAGGATGGAATTAGCCGCGTTGTGGGCTGCTTTTTTTTTTTGTTTGGGTTTTTATTTCTTGCTCTAACTTTCATTCCCCCCACCACAGGGGTGTAAGCCGGTGTTTAATCCCGTCCTGAGAGCACCAGGCAGCTCTTAAGTAGGACGGGCAGGAGCCTCGGCCCCGCCCGAGCCGACCAAGGTGAGTGCTCCGTGAGCCGAGGAGCCTCTGTTGATCTCCCGGCATCCGAGTCGGCCAACACAGGTTCTCCGGGCACAAGAGAATCAATGAAGAATTACGGTTAAGCCTCCTGATCATTATCCTCATTAGAGGTAACCGGAGCCCGGCTGGCCCGAACGCAGCTCTAAACCCCGCTAAGACGGGACACACTCGGGAAGAATACGCCGTGTGTAATTTAATAATCCTGGAAACAAGTCCGCATTCTTTTTTGTCTTTGGCCCAAAGGAGAGGTAATTCCTGACGCAGCCAGGGAAGCAGAACCGTGCAGCCTGGAGAGAAAGGCCTAGATGGGGTGGACAAGAAGGACTTGGGATTTGGAAGCGGTGCTCTTTCTCCTAGGTGGAATCACGACATCCCATTCCTCCGTGCCCCCAGCAAGGCTTCCAGTAGCCCTTCAGAACCTTCCAGAACCTTCCAGAACCTCCATGTGCGTCAGAGAATGCAGGCCCGGCATGTGACACTATGTGGCAAGTGAGGAGGAGGCTGGATCTTAACCCCACTCTGTCCCCTTCAGCGAATGCCTATGTAGATGGCACCCTCATCACCCCCTTGCACACAGACAGCACCTCACAGTTTACAGAGCACTTTCACATCCTTCCCCCTTTGGGTTCTCCCACAGTCCTGTGGGAGAGGCAAGGTGGGATTGTTAGAGCCATTTCATAGATGGAAAAGTGGAGGCCAAGAGGTGTGAAGTAGCCTACTGAAATGACAGGGCCTCCAAGGACAGCGGCTGAGTTGGAACTTGGGCCTCCTGATCCTGAGTCCAGGAACCGTTTAATGAAAGCTTAAGTGTGTGCTCCCCCAAATTTACATGCTGAAGCCCCCATCCTAGATACCTCAGAATATGGCTGTGTTTGGAGACTTTGAAGAGGTGATTAAGTTAGGATGAGGTTGTGAGGGTGGCCCTGATCCAGTCTAACTGGCATCTTTATAAGAAGAGATCCAGACACAAATAGACACAGAAGACCAGTTGAGGACACACAGAAAAGATGGCATCTACAAGCCAAGGATAGAGACCTTGGGAGGAACCAGCTCTGCAAACACTTCGATCTCAGACGTCCAGCCTCCAGAATGTGAGGAAATCAGTGTCTGTCGTTGAAGCCACCATCTGTGGGGTCTGTTATGGTAGCTCAAGCAGACGAATAAAGGCTCTGCTGGGCCTCCCTGCCTTCATGGAGTCTGCTCTGATATACCGGTCTTCATCTCCCTTGTTGGCTCCCCGCCCCTCTGTATGCCCTGGCCTGCACTTGACACCCCCCTCTTGGGACTGAGACCTGACTTGTGGGGGCAGCAGTGGGTGGGGGGCAATTGGCCCCCAAACCATAGTTATCCATTGAGACCTGTGTGTGACAGAGCTTGAGGCTTCTTGAGCCAATGGGATTTTTAGGGTGCCCTTTCTCACTAACTTGTGACTTCATTATCATTTATGCTGCATCAGCTGCATGCGTTCCAAGAATGCTAGAAATCCCTGTACCTGGGAAACATGACTTCTGGAAGAACCCTTTGTAAATGTCATCCTTAGCATCACATGTCGGTACATGTGCATTGCGTGTACAAAAACCCATGCTGATATACTTCGTGATTAATTTTCTGCACCAAGTTATCTGCTAAAAAGTAGGTATTTTGGGGGCACTTGGGTGGCTCAGTCGGTTAAGCCTCCGACTTCAGCTCAGGTCAGATCTCATGTTCGTCGGTTCAAGCCCTGCGTCAGGCTCTGTGCTGACAGCTAGCCCAGAGCCTGGAGCCTGCTTCCGTTTCTGTGTCTCTGTCTCTCTCTGCCCCTCCCCCTCTCATGCTCTGTCTCTCTCTGTATCAAAAATAAATAAAACATTAAAAAATAAGTTAAAAAAATAAAATAAAAAGTAGGTTTTTTGTATTCATATTTCGTATTTTCACCATACGAATAATTTCTAGGTTTAAAAATTTTTTTAATCTTTATTTTTGAAAGAGAGAGAGAGAGTGTGAGTGGGGGAGTGGCAGACACAGAATCTTAAACAGGATCCAGGCTCTGAGCTTCAGAATAGAACCTGATGCAGGGCTCAAACCCATGAACCATGAGATCATGACCTGAGCCAAAGTTGGATGCTTAACCGACTGAGCCACCCAGGTGGCCCTAAACTTCTTGGTTTTTTTATTCAGCCTGTTTACCATCAGCATATGAAGGTACCAAATTACCTGTTCCCCCCAGTTTTCTCTTCTAAAAATCTGTTGACATGTCATTAACAGAGGTTAAATTACTATAATATTCGTCACAGTTTGACTTTGATATTTTCAACATTCTCCTTTAAGATGTTTGGAAGCTTGCATGTTAGACCCTTGAATGAGGCAGAATCTTCAAAACCAACAAACTGCTTTCTAGCACCTACTTTTCCTGCAGCTACGTCTGCCTGTCCCTCCTGTGTGGGTGTGTCACTCCACAGACCTGAGCACAGAGTGAAGCGTATACAGCAGGTGCTTAATAAAAGCTGGTACTTTTTGTTTGTTTTCCCCAGGCCTATGTCCAGCCTGTTGGGTCCTGACCCACCTGGGCGAGTCCACAGAGGTAACCAAGTGGCAGCCTGGCCTGTGGAAGCAGAGCACGGTCTTGACCTCACTGCCTCTTGCCCCTCCCTCCGGCATCCCATCCACACCCGGGCGGGTGGGCACTCTGTCCAGGAATATTCATGAAGCCCCTTGCAGAGGTGGTGGGGGTGGCTATCCCAGCCCACAGCCACAGCAAAACCCAAAGCGCTCTCCAGCCTCTGGTCCAAACGAGATCGACCTGGGCCAGCCCTGGTCACTTGCGACTTCCCTGTGTGTGGTCACCGGGACCCAGCAAACAAGAACGTGGCCCACAGAGATGGCGGTGCAAGGAGAATCCCGTCCAGGAGAAGCAGACAGGGCCCCTCATTGAGACATTATGACGTGGGGCCAGGATGGCAGGGCACAGTTTGGAAGGGCAGGGAAGGTTTGCAGAGGCGCCACATTCCCGAATGAACTTGGTGGTGGACGGGAGTCCGTCGGCAGGAAATCAGCCATGCCCTTCATGCTGTTTCAGCATCTCGGTGCACACCCTGGACCTGACTCTCCACGTACTGGCTCCATGACCTTGGCCGCGGCTCCCGCGATCTGGACTGCTGAGAGAGGCAGGAGAAGCCAGGCGAGTTTCCTATCGGCTCCCAAGGCCCCAGTGCCAACAGCCTGAGCCTTGGTGGGAGGTCACGGAGGAGGCAGGTCATGCAGGGAGCCAGCAGAAAAGGGGGACCACCCTCCCCAGAAATGAAAGCAAGAACCAGGGAGAAAGTGGCTGTCCCTGCGGAGAAGCCCGCTTCCCCCAGCCACCGGCCAGGAATGTGCTGACGGGGTCTGAGGCCTGTCCCCAGCAGTGCCACTGCCCTCTCTTCCTGCTCTTTAGTAAACACAGCGTCTGTCTCAGCGACCAGAGTGTCCCTCCTTCCCGCATGGGCCCTGGCCGTACCTGAGATGTATAAACAGCACTCAGACCTCAGACTATTGAATTAGGCCGCTCCTGGCTTTGCTGTCGTTGGCAGAGCAAACCCCTCTGTGATTGTTATCAGCTATAATCAAATCTGGAGGGTGACTGGAATGCTAATACCTTCCCCGGCAGCGTGTCCTTGGGCAGACACAGCCAGCGACGCCCCCGATCCTGGTCAGAGTTGCCCCGGCGGCTCCAATCCGTGACGTCCTCTTGGTCTCAACCGGGAGGCTCTGCAAACGAGCGCCGCCGTCAGTGGGCCAGCTGGTCAAGACGTGTCATTTTGTGTCCCAGGGAGCCCCCCCCCTCCACGCCACCCTGAGGCTTTGTATCTGATGGGGCAATGAGAAGGTGACAGTGATGGATCGGGGCCCCTGCCCCAGCCCTGTGAGGAGGGTGCACAGGTGAGCCCCAGGTGGGCTCGAAATGTGATCCGTTTGGGCCCCGACGGAATTCACTCATTTATTCATTTGCTGAACAAAGGTGGGTTGCACACTTCCCCACAGGGCACAGCCGAGGGGAAAGAGGAGGCTCTTGACCTTCGTGGTTCACAATCAGGGCCGGCTCCCCAGCTGACGGAGCACAGGCATTACTGCATGTGTGTTACAGACGCCACGAGGAGCGCAAGATGGGGGTCTGGGGAGCATTCCAGAGGACTTCCTGGAAGAAGCACCATGACAGAGGAATCCAGGGCAGGGCGGTGAGGGGTGGGTCATGTGGCAAGACACTACTCAAGGACTTTTGGGGATCCCAGGGTTTGGATTGGCACCGATGCCAGGACTGACAGGAATCAGAAGTCAGACCCTCAGCAAGGGGTAGAAGAAAGGAAAGGGACATCATGGTCCCCGATATTGAGGAGCATGGCTCCCTCCTTTCGAGAAATGGGGATGTAGGGAGAAGGACGGGAGAGGAGGGTTAAGCCGTATGAGGGTGTGAGGGCGGAAAAGATGCACATCTTAACCTGACTTGGTGCGCTTGGCATGGTGCTTTCAAGGATGGTGGATCGGCCTCTGTTTCATGCCCAGCAGGGGCCTGGAGTCCTCTCTGGTGGCTTCCTACTCTCAGACGCTCAGCCACGAAGGAGACAGATTGTTGGGGGTCCACACACAGCCTGTGGGTAGAGAGAGGAGAGGGAGCGGGGGGTAACAGGGAAACACAAAGCCTAATAAGTGAACAAGATGAATCCAGGTATGACCAGTGCATTTCCTGCCACCTGCTAACTCGATGGGGACACTGGAGAAGGGGTTAGGAGACCAGACCTTAGGGCCTACTTGCCTGTGACCTCCCAGGCCTACCACACGCTCGTGGTCACACTGGGCAATGTACTTAATGGCCTTGTGCCTTGGGCTCCTCAATCCTGCTCCGTGAAATGGGGATCATCATGGGGCCCGACTCAGGGTTTAGTGCATAGGTGCACGTACAAGTTCAGTGGCTCGCAGTGGTGCCCGGCATACACCCAGCAGCACGAAGGTGCTGGGTCGTGTTTCTTGTTGGTGCTCTGGGTTGAGAAGGATTCTGAGGTCCACTGGGCTCAATGGTGTGGGGACCAGGAGTGGGGAGTGCACTCTGTCTCGTCATCCCTAGTGACTGGCTCTGCTCTGACTCTCCTGGTCACGGCTCTGACCAGTGTCTCCTAAACCTCCCGGCCTCTCCTCTGCTCTCTTGACTGCATTCATTCATTCTTTCCCTCGGCCACGGGGGTGGCAGGATGGGGTCTGGACAAAGGTGGGAAGTGGGCTGAAGGGGAGGGACAAGGAGCCTCTGCCCGGAGTGTCCCTCCCACGACTCAGAGGGGCACACACGCAAGTCATTTCCCAGGAGCACTGGCCTGGGAGTCTCTGCTGGCTCCACATCACTAAGGGTCCATGGGCAAGTCATTCCCGCTCCCTGGGGCTCAGTTTGTCTCAAAGAAGAGACCTCAGCAATAAGACAGAAGTGGACCTTCTTCTGGTCGGGGCCTGGAGTCTATGGCCCATCTGTTCAGACTCGTCCTCCCTGAACCTGAACCTGAGGACCCTCCAGTTGGTCCCTTCCTGCCTGGGGTTGGGGGGAGATGGCCAGGGAGGGCAGCTCGGCCCTGTGGAGGGGAAAGGCCCAGACTCAGACACCCTGGATTCCAAAGCCAGAGCTGGGACAGCATTTAGCCTCTCAGAGCCTCAGCCTTCCCATCTCTCAGAGGGGGTCTCACGGTCATGGTGGCAGGTACCAGAAGTAGGGGCTCGGATTGAGGCTGGAGGAGAGGTAGAGACCTGCATCTTCATGGATAAACCCTCCTGGGCAACAAGCTCGTGCTCTGAGAAGCCTCCAGGAGACCCTGGCTTCCTCTGCGGTGACCCAGTCTGCAGCCCGTCCCTC
This sequence comes from Helogale parvula, assembly GCA_004023845.1. Classification (NCBI taxonomy): domain Eukaryota; kingdom Metazoa; phylum Chordata; class Mammalia; order Carnivora; family Herpestidae; genus Helogale; species Helogale parvula. The sequence goes on from PJEM01002709.1 coordinate 150,003, forward strand.
CCAAACCTTCCCCGGCAAGGCCAGGCCAAACCTCACCTCCGGGAGGACTTTCTCTGCCTTTCTAAGTCCAGCGCCAGCCTCACCTCCTCCGGGCAGTCTTCCTGACCACGCTAGCTGGGAGCCTGTCCAGCACCTGCTCCTAAAATGGCCTTGCCCAACTTCCTTGTGCAGTCAACTCCCCTCCTCCTTTGAGGACCAAGTTCAAAGCCTGTAACGTGGGCCTCTTCTTGCCTCCACTCTTGGTGAGAAGTGACAGCACACAGTCAGTCGTGGGCGTCAGAGGTCAAGCCCTGGCTTTGCTGCCTCCAAACCCATGCGACCCCCAAGCCTCGGGCAGCACAGCAGGCCCCCAGGAGGACAGTTAAGTGCCTCGGGGAGGCTGGTTTCACTTTCATCCTTGCTGCTTCTTTTTATCCCTCAGCATGACCCAGTGGGACACTCTTGGGACAAGGATGTTCAGGCTCACTTTTTCTTTAAAGTTTTTTTATGTTTTTTTAAAATTTATTTTTGAAGGACAGAAAGAGACAGCATGAGCAGGGGAGGGTCAGAGAGAGAGAGAGGGAGACACAGAATCTGAAGCAGGCTCCAGGCTCTGAGCTGTCAGCACAGAGCCCGACGCAGGGCTCAAACCCACAAAACGTGAGATCATGACCTGAGCCAAAGCCGGACGCTTAACCAACTGAGCCACCCAGGTGCCCCCAGGCTCATTTCTTAAGTGAGGAGAAAAATTCATGGCTGTTCACGAGTCCCCAGCTCACTTTCAGTGCCTTCACTAGAACATTTATCCCAAAAGATGCAAGTGGCAGAGCAGACATGCTCCTACGCACGCACGAAGTAAGGAGGCAAAATGTTCCCCCCCCCCAGGGTGGCTGTGCTCACAGCCTGTCCTCCTCCCCACCAGTATGTCCACCGACGACCCGTTATCGGGCAGCGTGGTGCCAGGTCGCTCTGGGTGTGAGCGGATGGGATGAGGCTACAGGGAGCCCAGGCCAACTGATACACCAGGCTGTTTGGACCGGAAGTCCGGCCGGACCCGGGGCTCAGCTGATTCGTGCTGCAGGGCGAGCCTCCCAAGTTCCTGCTTGGATGAGGTGGAGGGCCTTCTCGAGCCTTGTCTCCCTGATCCCCACTCAGCCCCCAGGCCGGCATTAGTATTACCCCCACTTCACAGGTGAGCAAACTGAGTGAGGCTCAGGAGGACTTAACAAGTGGCCCAAACCACGTGGGTCATAAGGCAGAAGCAGAAGCGAAGGTGAGACTTGTCCTCCCCATGTTCCCCTGCACCGGGCACCCCTGGAGAAGGCTCCTGAGACAAGCCCAGAAACGGCCATTAGACCGTGTCCAGCCGGCGCCCCAACCCTGTCCTGGACAGGATTCTAAAACGCCCGGGGCGTGGGGCACTTTCTACGTGACAAAGACGTTTTGCAGGAAAGAAATGCTGTGCTCTCAAGTGACATGGCTTCTACCTTGGAATCTTCCTTGTCCATACAGGGAAGGCCACCCTCCCTGGAGAAGAGACGCTAAAGGCGTTGAGCATCCGTTTCACCTCTAAGCTCCAGGGGCGCTCAAGGCCGCCAATCCCAGACCGCCAAGAAGTACTAGTGCAAAATTGCCATAGATACGTCACATTTCTATAATTATTTCACTGGGCGGTGACTCTGACATCACTTCAAAAAGGGTGCTTTTGGGGCGCCTGAGGGCTCAGTCAGTTAAGTGTCTGACTTCGACTCAGGTCATGATCTCACGGTTCGTGGGTTCAAGCCCCGTGTCAGGCTCTGCTCTGTCAGAGGGATCCTCTTTCTCCCTCTCTCTGCCTTTCCCCTGCTCACACTGTCTCCCTATCTCAAAATAAATAAAAAATAAAATTCATCTGGCATTCCTGGGCACACCATTTGCTCCTCCCTGAAATGCCTGTTGGGAGCCTCCCATGTCACAGCCACAGGTCTGGGGACCGGGTGACGGCGGGGCCCCAAGAGCCTTCCGACCCTCCTGGAACTCGCACATGGGGGAGACAGCGGACGGTGGCACACAGTGCATAATCAGAGCTGCACGCAAGAGAGGGAGCGGGCGTGGACCCTGGTGAAGACAGAGCGGGGTTTGGGGTTCGCCAGAGTACCCCACTCAGAGAGTGGCTGGGAGGCTGACCCCTTGAAGGGCCACTGTGGACCCTCCCATCTCTCTGTCTGAGGCAGGGAGATGAAGGGTTGTCTATTCCCATTTTCTGGCAGAGAAAATCCAGGCTCAGAGAAGGCGAGTCACTTACCCAAAGTCACACAGCTGCTAATCAACAGGACCAGGGCTCCAATGTGGGCTCAGTGGACCCCAAGCCCGGGGCTTATCCTTTCTCCCCTCATGCCTTCCCTGCCTCCTCTATTTTCCCCTGCAGTTTATTCAGTGGAGTAAAAATTCAGAGTCAACGTTTACAAGCTGAAAAGGGTGTCTCTAATCCAGAGTCGACGTTTACAGGGTGAAATGGGGGTGTCTTAAGGTCTTCTTTTTCCATGTCGAAAGGGTCCCCCCCTGGTCTGCCGGTGAAGCAAGACACGTCTAGGGACACGGTCTAATAGTCACGTGATGAAGCCCCCCCCACCCCTGGCCAGGAGCGTCTGCAAAACTGCATCTTGTCAGTACGTTTTTAGGAATGTCACCACACCCAGATTTTAACAGCTACTGACAATACAAACAAGACTCAGCAGAGGATGACAGGGTCGCGCGCGCGCGCGTGTGTGTGTGTGTGTGTGTGTGTGAGAGCGTGCAAGTGCGCACGCACGCATGCAGCTCCACGCTGCTGCTCGGCGCTTTCCTGCGCACGGTGACAGGGTCAGGGAAGAATTTTCTGTGACTAATTAGGTTTTAACTTGCCAGAGAGAAAGTGGACATTGGCAGCCTCTTGTATGAGTGAAACAAAATTTGAACTACAGTGAACTTAATTTCCTTTGCACTGAAAGGAAAGAAAGATTAATGAAATATCCCCAAATCCATCCTGTTAGTTTTTATTAAATCAGCAAATGAAATTTAACCTCCAATTCTGTTATAACGTCTTTTCCTGTAGATTGGGTTTCAACCAGCCTAAGTGAAACAGACACCCTCCTTCTAGAACAACATTTCGATATGAAAATTGCATTATTGCAGTCAACATCGGGTTACCTGAGGAACAGCCACTTGGAAAACAATTATTTCCACAGAGAGCGCAATGACACATATGTGGCCTCAGACTTGCAAGTGCCCTAATTATGGTGTTTCTGCGAGGTTACTTCTTACTTCTTTGCTAAACGCTAGTAAAAAAAAATCCGTTGAATGTTAAGTCACAGCAACTGTGATACTTTTATCTTCAAATAGGGATGACGGAGAGGAGAAGAGAGAACACACACGTTTTCTACCAGGCGCTGCCTCTCCCCAGTGCCTTTCCTAACACTTCATGGCGACCATACTCACCCATTCTAAGGATGAGCAAACTAAAGTCTTAGGAAGCAAAGTGCATTCGTTAAGGGTACAGATCTGCTGCTCAAACTCACTTAACTAACCTGCAATTGTTTCCTGGGTTTTTAGGCAGGAGGTGTAGACAGTTGAACACTCAGGGTTTAGGGGCGCCAAACCCCCATGCAGCTGAAACTACGAGAGTAACTTTTGACTCCCCCAGACTAAACCACGAATAGCCTCCTCTTGGCCGGAAGCCTTACCGATGGCGTAAACAGCCCATCAACACATAGTAGAAACTATACTCCGTATTCCGACAAGAACACCTAACTTTTCCGGCTTTTTTGTTGTTGTTGTTACTTCTCGGCTACGCGGCTCATCTGCTTTTTCCAACTGTCGCAAATCTCCAAACATATTTCTTCTGCACTTACTGAAAAACGTGCAAGTAAGTGGACCTGCTCGGGTCAGCTGCGGGTCCCTTTACTCATTTTTTGTACAAAGAGGGACAAGCTGACCATCACTGAGTGCCGGTGATCCGATGATCTTGAAAATTCCAAGCTCCCATGTACACGTGCAGAGGACAAGTCTTACAACTTCTGGGCAGTCCTTGGCCGCTCAAGACTTGTGTCATTTGACCATCATGGCCCCAGGAGAGGGGACACTTCATGCCATGTCACAGAGTTCCGGAGAGGGGAAGTCACCGGTCCACGGACAGAGCGTGGCAGGGCTGGAGCTAAGTGCTTAGGCTTCTGCGTCTTAATTGCAGTGTATTTAGAGGTGGCCACCCATCATGTCTGTATGCTTCTGTCCCGTGGGGAGGATTGTGATGAGGATGTGGTTCCTGCCTCTGTCATTCCGGGACTTTGCCTTAGGACGCTTCACGTCCACAGCTCCCCGGGGGCCAGCCCAGGACCCCAAGGATGGGGTGCATGCATTTAGGAGACGCATCAACCGGGAAAGAATTTCTCCTCTAGCCTGCCACTGACTGACTGACAGCAGCACTGCCACTGACCGCCTGTGGGCAGGTGACGGACATCTGTGAGCCTCAGTGATCTCATCTGGGAAGTGGGGATGAAGCCAGGTCGTTCCTCACCAGGCTGTCCATGGTTGGGGTTAGATGAGAGAGTGAGTGCATGCACAGAGCCCAGGGCACTATGATCAGCCAGTTCTCAAGCCCTCCTCTTCCTTCGGAGCATGAAAATTCATGCAAAACTCCTACCTGAACGTCAGCGCCTCCCTCAAGGGCTTCCAGAGAGCACTTCTGGGGGAGGGCACGGCGGGGGGCGGGGAGGGCACACATCAGAACTTAAATCCAGGTGGGCCCCTAGGTTTCCCAGTGCCCACATTGTGGGCTCTATCACAGCTCCAAGAGCTTCATCAAATACCCTAAGTGATAGCCAAGAGGGAGGCCCCTTTGCCAAGGCTCCCCCCCCGCCCATCCTCTGGAACTGATTACTCAGAGCCTTGCAGAGACGCAGAAATAAAATGATGCCAGTACGGATGGACAGGCTGGGGACCAGCTCATGTTTCTAATCCAGCAGCTTCCCCCATCCCCCCCACCCCGGAACAAAGTCTTCTCCAGTTTTTAGTAAACTTAACTTGACAATCGTCAAAGGGAATCAAACGGCGCAGAAACGAAGCCTTTAAATCATGTCAGAAGAAGTCAGAATCGGTAGAAATCTACGACGCTTTCCCCCCAGACCCCTCCCCTGAATTCGTATTTAAATCTTTTAGGAGCAGGCTCCAGGGGCTGGCTTATTTAACTTGCTGGCGAGAATGCACTTAGGAAAAGCACCGTGTTTATTTTGGGTATTGCCTCCTCACCTCCTTAGCGTAATCCCCAGACTTAATCTAGGGTTATTGGGAAGACACCAATTAGCAGCTCCGGGCTGTCCCCCTCCCCACCCCAAATCCCCAGATTGGAGGAGGGAATCCCCTGGAAGGTAATCAGCAGAGGTGCAGCTCTCTTCTCTACAGGCCCAGGGCTGGGAGCTGGCCCGGACCACCAACAGACTGAGGGGCTCTTTCCACACCCCCTCGCTTTATCAGAAGGGCCTCCCCGGGCTGAGTGGATGCCTCCTCCTACCCCTTCATTAACAACTACAGCCGGGGGCTTCTCATACACAATGCTTCTTTACAGCGCAAGGATTTAGCACAGATAGGCCAGAGGTGCACCCCCGAACACCTGCGCACAGCTGGCTTGGTGGGGGGCAGCACCCTGGTCAGCATCACGACTTCTCAGACCACACCCAGTGCGACCTGATTCCTGGGCCCAAGTCCCGCCGGGGATGGAGGGGAGTGAAATTCACATTAGTCTCGAACCCCCCATGTGCCAAGCCCTGGTCCGGACAGTTCACAGATGCTTCTTTATTCAAGTCCACATACAGAGCCCTTCCCACATTCCTGTAGCTCCAGCCCAAGCACCCCATTTCTGCTTGGGTCCCCTGAGCTCTTCTCAGCATGCCCAGCCCCCCCATGGGGAGAGGCATTGAAGGCCGAGACAAGGAAATGCATGTGTGTGGGCGTGGAATTTGCACACGCAGACACTTCCCCTCTCTCCGGAGCTCCTCCCTTTTTGACCGGCTCTACGATGCAGGCTCCCCATGGCCCAGAGCGGCGGATGGGGCGATGGGTGCGCACCGGAACCTCAAGCCTGCCAGCCCCTCCCTGGGAACGCCGCCGTCCCCGCTTTCTGGGCTTCACGCTCAGAAGGGACCATCTGGTCACAGTTCTACCGCTATTTTCTTTCTGGCAACAGAAGAGAATGTCTCTAGAATATTTGGGTCAGGGAATCTTCTCTCCGACCGCCATATTGAGGGACTGGTCTGTTGGAAACCAGGACCACGCGCTGGGAAGGCTGGAGGTCAGAGGTGGGCGGACGTTTCTACCTGAGCCTGGCTGGGCGACATATATGGGTCACTTGACGTCCCCAGCTGCGGTCCCCTCCTCCGTGAGGCTAAAGAATAGCCTGTTTTCTGGGGCCTGAGGACAGAATAGGGCCGCGTGGGTTTGGTGCGGGCACGATTGCCTCATCCGGGTGGGACTCCGTGAATGAATTTCCTTATTACTCCTGTGAGGTGAGGTCAACGCACGTGTTCCACCATGAAGGTGAAATTTTCTTGCTCTGATGGAGACACAGCGCACCTCCCAAACAGCTCTGTGGCCTTGTGAAAACTGACCAGGCCCAGAGTTCCCGGGACCTTAAACATCTTAACATTAAATGTTCCCGGAAAGGTACAGCCTGAGGGCCTGTCTCAAGGCTGCCCTTGACCTCAGGGTGGGCTCCGACCTCTGCTCCTCTGTTGTCACAGGTGAAAGCCCTGGGCTGATGCCATCCACCACCAGGGAAATTGCACACAGGGTGAAGCATGAGACACCAGCAGTGGCAGCACAATATAATCAGTCCGGAGGGGACAGGGACCCCAGGGCACGTGATGAGCATTGCAACCGTGCATGTGAGGACCACCCATTGGCCCTAGCCACGTCACCCTATCCGGGGCTTCCGATTCTCAGGTCCCGATGAGGGCATTGGACAGGATGGCCAGTTCTGAGATTCCGTCTTGCAGGTGACCGGCCTGTGGCCTGGAGATCCCTGGGCTGGCCCTCAGTAGGCAAGCCCTCTTGAGTTAGTTGGAAGATTCTGGTGGTCACAGGTGGGCCTCTCTGTTAGGTCCGGCTTGGGTTTCATCCCTGAGCGTTCTACTTAGAATGCATGGCAAAAGCCTACGCACAAGTCTTTAGAAGCTGATTCCAGCCGCAACTTCTGGGCCGGTGACCAGGGCTCCCAGGAGCCGCCGAGAACAACTCATGATATGACCGTGCATGTCAGTCCAGCCCTTTCTCCCCCTGCACGAAATGATCGGTTTCCTGGGACACACTCACAAACTCCTGAGCAGGAAGGTAGCACGGAGCGGGGTGTAGGGTGGGACCTTGCAGTCGGAGGGCCAGTTCCAATGGTTTGTTGCGTGTGATCGTGAGACCCCCAACTCCTCAAGCCTCAGCTCCCTCTTCTGGGTGCCGGGGTGATGGCACCTACAGGTTGGGCTGCTGGGAGGGCAGAAAGGGCACAGCGAGCCGCACCCGCAGAGAGCAGAAGAGGGGGGCTCCGTCATTAACTCCCTCCTCCAACCTGCCACCACCTCCTCCTGGCCTCCGTTGAGCTGTTTGATCTTGGGCACAGAGGGGACGTGTGCTGGCCTCCCGTTCCCTCCATTCCTCTTCCGTTCACTAGCCTCAGCCTGTTTGTCAATGCTCATCACCTGCAGGAGAGAGGCACACACATGAGCAATTATACGGTGTGTAGACCTCACTGGACGCACACACAAGGGCCCGTAGAACCTCAAGGGCCCCCCAAGCTTGCCTTTCTATGAAGTGGAGGGTTTGGATGCCATGATCCCAAGAAACCTTTCTACCTGCCCGAGAGAGAGGAGTGACCAAGAGGAATTCTCTGAGTCCTGTGCTTCAGAGTCTTCGCCCAGATGAATTCTTGCCACTCGATGCGGATCAGCCCTCCTTGCCACGGAGCTCTTTCTCCGGAGCGCACCTGGCCATGTTCCCACACCACCGGTGACCCTGGAATCCCCCAGTGATGCCCCAACCACATCCATCGTCCTTACGGCTGTCCCCTGCCACCTTCGATCATGGAGCCTTCAATTACTATTTGGTGGAGATTCACAGGACACCCCCTCCCAACGGGACCCTCAACCTGCAGATCCCACAGGAAGGCACTCTTAAAGGTAGATGCCACCTGGTAACTTCCTGGCTGCCTTCTGGATGTTCTTCTGGCCCCTCTCACCTACACACACACACACACACACACACACACACACACACACACCTCCTCTGTTCACGGGTTTTCTTTCACACATCGGAGTGAGATTTCACAAAAACACGGGAATTCTGAAAGAACAGGCTAAGATTGGCCACTGACTTCTGGGCATTGCTGGTGAGTCACTGGGTCTCGGAAAGACCTCAGAGCCTGGAGACGTTTGCCAGGGAGGCGGTGAGCCAGCCCCCAGGGACTTATCTGATCCCTTCCCTCCCTCCTCTGCAGCGAAATCTGGGGGAGAGGGGGTGGAGGGAATTATATAAAGAGATGCGGTATTTTGTGAAATACAAGAAGAAAAATGCTCTAAACCCCTTAATCATAAACACAGCATATGGAAAAGGGAAAGAGCTAGTTTTGGGTAAGAAGTGTCTTTACTCCGAATCCCTCCCCTTTCTGGTCAATATTAGATACATAATCAGAGAAATGCTTAAGTTTCACCCGAGGCTTGCCTGAGTTGGGAGGTTGACTTTTTTTTTTTTTAAAGAAATTCCCTAGCATGCATTTATTGTGAGAACGATTTGCTTTCTCAAATGCTTTCACCTGTCAGAAGCTCTCTGTCAGAAACTTAACAGATCCTCTGTTCTCTCGTTTCTGCAAAGCAGAGAGGAAGGGAGGTCACATCAAGTGTCTACCGTGGGCCAGGCACAGATGCAGGCAGCTGGCACCGCCTGCCAGGCTCGCTGCCCGCTTCTGGGGGCAACGGGTCCCCCCCGGGCCCACAGACTCAGACCGGCCAGGAGCCTGGCCGGGGAGCACCAACTAGGGAGCCCCAAAGCCCGGTGCACCCCTCCCCCTACACAGCGCTCCCCCTCTGAGCAGGTTCCCTATTAAAATGCAGAGAAATTCAGGGCACGTGGGGGATTCAGCCAGTTAAGCACCTACTCTTTAAATTTTTTTTAATTTTTTTTATTTATTTGTGAGAGACAGAGAGAGACAGTGCGAGCAGGGGGGGTCAGAGAGAGAGGGAGACACAGAATCCGAAGCAGGCTCCAGGCTCTGAGCTAGCTGTCAGCACAGAGCTCGACACGGGGCTCGAACTCACGAACCGTGAGAACATGACCTGAGCCGAAGCCGGAAGCCGGACGCTTAACTGACTGAGCCACCCAGGCGCCCCACGCATCTGACTCTTGATTTCAGCTCAGGTCATGATCTCGCGGTTTGTGAGATGGAGCCCTGTGTCTGGAGACTGCTTGTTATTCTCTCCCTCTCTCTGTCTCTCTCTCTCTCCTCTCTGATCTTCCCCTGCTTGCATACTCTGTTTCTCTCTCAAACTAAATAAATAAACTTTAAAAAATGTAGATAAGTTGGAATCGAGGAATATCTGCACCCTGCCCCCCAACCAGGTAATCCAGGCAATGTTTTCAATTCCCTTCATGCTTCTGTATTTATTCTCCTTTTGGAAATGGTCACGTGACCAGTGTGCTCATACATCTCTTTCCGTCCTTCCTCCTGCCTTTTCTCCTTTCTCAGTTACTAACATTTTCTTATTAATATCACATATGTATCATCAACACGCACACATCTAGCAGCAGGCGATGACTTCGTACACATACGTCCATAGAATCACCAGTCAGTCCTTCCCCCCCCCCCCCCGCCCCCGGCAAGGCAGGGAAGGACCTGATCTTTCTTTAACACCAGAAATTCATTCCGCTGGTTCTTGAGTTTCACTGGCACACGCATCACTGGTTTGTCCTTCTCCTTGCTGTATAGTATTCCACTGGGCGACTACACCGCTAATTAATTATGCAACCATTCTACTGGTAATGGCCAATCGGTGGTTTCCATTCTTTAGCTAATGTGCATAACAATCCTTCAAGCATTCCTGTTCTTGTCTTTTGATGGATGTAAACACTCAGTTCACTTGGGTGTATAACCAAGAATTTCTGGGTCATGGTGTATCGGCACCTTCTCTTATTACAATTTTTTATTGTTTTTTAATGCTTATTTATTTTTGAGACACAGAGAGACAGAGCACGAGCAGAGGAGAGGCAGAGAGAGACACACACAGAATCCGAAGCAGGCTGCAGGCTCCAGGCTCTGAGCTGTCAGCACAGAGCCTGACGCGGGGCTTGAGCTAACAAACCATGAGATGATGACCTGAACCGAAGCTGGACACTTAACTGACTGAGCCTCCCTGATGCCCCTGATTATTACTATTTTTATTTCAGCAGCGACAGACATCACTGCAAGCAGTTTAATGAAGAAAAGGTTAAACTCCGCCCCCTCTGGAGCCATCTACCCCTCAAGGGATTTTCTAACACACTTCCTGTGTGCTAATCCAACATACAGGTACACGCACATCACACACATAGAGCATTCCGAATTTTCCTTTCACTTCTATTCATTTTCTTTTTTTCAGCAGCAGATCACTCTATAACACTACTTGTAAGTTGTCTCTTTGTTTAAACTTTGCAGATCTTAGCCATTCTCCCAGATTAATACATATGAATCCACTCGTTCTGTTTCACAGCTGAAATAATATCCCAGAATATGAATGCAAGATTACTCATTCAACCAGTGCTTCTTTTCAAGGAGGCGATATCCAGTTTTCCTTGACACACAACGCTGCAATGCAAATGTTGAGACGTGTGTCATTCGGCCCTGCTGTTTTTATGCTCCTGGTAAAGCAGATTCCCTGCATTATGACTTCTGGATGGAAGGATATGGATGTCTACAAATTTAATATATCCAAGTCAGACACAAACAGACAAATATTGCAAGGTTCCACCTCTATGAGGGACATAGAATAGTCAGATTTATAGAGACGGGAAGTGCCACGGAGGTTCCCCAGGGCTGGGGGAGGGGGAAGTGGGGAGTTAGTGATGAATGGGCACCCAGCCTCTGTGGGGGAGGAGGAAACATTCTGGAGGCAGACGGCGCTGCCCATCTCACAACACTGTACACCCACCCGATGCCCAAACCATATGCTTAGAAAGGGTTACAATGAAAGGCACCTGGGTGGCTCTGTTGGTTAAGCGTCCAAACCTGACTTGGATCATGATCTCGCAGTCTGTGAGTTTGAGCCCCACATCAGTGCTGTCAGCACAGAGCCCACTTGGGATTCTCTCTCTCTCCCTTTCTCTCTGTCCCTCCTCCACCTGAGCTCTGAAGCCACAAGGATCACCTGCTTGGGGATGTACCTGCTATTGCCCCCCCCAAGCCCCTCTTCTTACTGTTCTCTCTGGGGTCACATCCCAAGTGACTGCAACGTTCACACCCCGGTCCCAGCATCTACCACCACAGCACCCAACCCATGACACCAGCTCTCTGTTGAATGGCTGCCATGAACCACACTGCGCTGAACCCATGGGGAGACAATCGTGTGTTGGCAGGTTGCACGGCCGGGCGCGTAAACAAACTCCCATGGGGTGCAACGGACACTCTTCACCATATCGGGCAGTGAGCCTCAACAGAGAACAGCTCGCTGCCTGCAGCCACCCATATCTAGACACCCCGGGAGACGCCTGCGTGGGACTGTGGCTATGACAGGGAGAAGGGAGGGAGGCGGCAGGTGTACCTGTCAGGGGAACTGGCCAATGCAGAGGGTGGAAAGCCGGAATCTGCAAGCCCTGTGCAGGGTAGGAGTGCCCTGGCCCCTGCTGTGGGTCTGCGACTCACCTCTGCCCTGCAGTGGCTGGGAGGGCTGGGGCAGGTCCCCAGGTGTGGGGAGTCTGTGTGCACCCCCCCCCCCCAACAACCCTCCAGAAAATAGGGCCAGAGGCTCCTGGAGCACCGTGTGAGTCCATGTGCGCGGATATGATTTCCCAAATGCGGTGCAGATGGTAGTCATTTGGGATGTGTTTCCTTAAGAGGGTGGGCATGTGTGCCTGGGGGCTTAGGCGACAGCCACACCCACGGCCCCCACGCTCGTTAGCACTGCTCAGAGCTGTCAGGAGCGGGGCAATTCTTGAACGAGGAAGGACGGAGAAGGGCGGCCATGCCAGTGGCCACGACTCGGTAAGCACGAGTAACGATGTGTCTTGAACAACCACCCAGCACAGTCGGGATGCTCTCTGGCAACACAGGAAAAGGATTCCTTATGGATCTCTCCTCATGTTTATGAACCAACTGCACTGTGCCAGGGCGGCAGGAGACAAGGAGACACACAGTCCGTGAGCCGCCCATGTTCTGGCTGGGGGTGTGGCTGCATAGACAGCCAGGTGACTCTGAGCAAGCCATTTCGCCTTTGGTAAGAGACCTCAGTTGTCTCATCTGTGAAATGGGGAGAACACTGCTAACCCTATGCCAGTGTTCAAATGATTCCTCAAGCTAGCGAAGTGAAAGAATCTGTCAGACCCTTGTCGGGGAGCCTAGGGAAATGTGGGGTATGGACGAGAGCAGCCCTTGCCACACTCTTGGTCACCTCAGGCACGAAACAGCCAATGTGGCCTATAAATCATAAGGCATCCAAACTGCAGGGAGTTGCCGCATTTTATCTACCCACTCCTTAGCAAAGGAGCAAAGTGTTGTCTCCAAGTATGGGCGATTCGGAAGAATGCAAGACGAATGCCTTTGTATTTGTCTGTGGTGGATCTATGTGCACCTTTCTGCTTGGTGAGCACGAGGAGAGGAAAGGTGGGTGCGTAAAGCATGTATACATTGAACTTGAGCAGAAAAAATCCTCACAGTTTTCCAGAGCAAGTGGTGCCACTTCTTCCTACCGGCTGCGTGTGAGTCCTTGTAAGCGTCACGTCTTGGCCAACGCTCAGTATTGTCAGTCTTACCTTGTAGCCGTCCTGCTGGGGGTGTAGAAGAATTGCACAGTGGCTTTATTTTGTGTCTCCCTTGGAACTAATTTCAGTAGCACATCTTTTCACATATTGGCCATTTGGATGTTTTCATGAAATACCTGTTCAAACTACTCGCCCATTTCCCTACTGGATTGTCTGTTACTTTCTTATTGATTTGTAAGAGTTCTTTATATATTCTGGCTACCCATCCTGGGTCAATTATATGTGTACTGCAAATATGTTCTCCCACTCCATGAGGATAGTTCAGAGAGATGAAGTGTAACATGACCAGGACACACAGACAGTAGGCTTTTAGCCATTGTTTTCCAAGAACAGATGATAAGGGTTCATTAGGTCTGTCTTCATGCTTTATTAACACCACTAAACCTCTATTTTTAACTTTTTGAAAATGTTTATTGATTGTGAGACATAGAGAGGGAGCACATGCATTCATGTGAGCCAGGGTGTGGTGGAGAGAGAGAATCCCAAGCAGGCTCCTCGCTGTCAGCACAGAGCCCAACACGGGGCTCCATCTCATGAACCATGAGATCATGACCTGAACCAAAATCAAGAGTGAGACACTTAACTGGCAGCCCCAACACCACTAAACCTTTGGATTTAAGACATCTTTGGAAAAACACAGAGCACCACATCAGCAAATATGAACCATGGATGGGTAAGATATTTACCTTTTGCTCATTATAGATAGCATGTTGGTAAAAGTCTTATACTCTGAGTTTCTGCATCATTACAAAACATTCTACTCAGTTAAAACATACCCCCTAGAGAAATTCTTGAGGAATTATCTATTTATTTAACTGTGTTCCAAACATAGAACAATGCTCTTGGTGAATCCCTAAGGCCCCCTTCTCAAAGTGTGGCCCTTGGACCAGCAGCAGCAGCCCCCCCCCCCCCGGGGACATGTTAGAAATGCAAATTCTCAGGTCCCACTTCAGACCTTCGGACTCAGAAACCTGGGGGTGGGGCCCAGCCCTCTGTGCTCTCATAAGCCCTCCAGGTGGCTCTGATGATGGTTAATGTCTGAGAATCACTGCCCTAATCCATCTTACATTTATCAGGATGCAATGGTTCATACTAGGCTCAGACGTTCAGCTTTCTATGGGCAATATTTATTGTATATCTTCCAGGCCTTTCCCCCAGGAAATACTTGGCAGATAATCATCCCATTAAATCCTCAGGACACCAAGGTGTGATATAATCACTTCCATGCTACTGATAACAGAGCTGGGGCCCAGAAAGGTTGAGTGACTCACCCAAGGCCACACAGCTCATGGGTTGGTAGGGTTGGAGCCCGTGCCTCTCTGACTCCAGGTCTATAATGACCCCATGTGTTACTCCTGAAATCCGCTGTGTGCAGCACTGAAATCCTGACATAATCTCCCAAAGGAAAGTGTCTGTCGGGGTCTTCAGTTCTTTGCTCATCCATCCATACCTTGGATTGAGAACTGGGAGTTCAGCAAACATCTCATCATAGAATGTCGGAGCCAGCAGACCCTCAGCATCTAAATAGACCACGCATTTATTCATTCTACCGTGTGCTGCGCATCACCCACACGCTGTGGGGGCCACACATGCCATCAGTCCTGGCCCCCGCCCTCAAGCAATTCACAAGGCACTTGGATCAAGCAAGCTGAACAGAGCTTTGAAAAACACCAAGGGTTTTGCAAAAAGGAGGAAAGGAAGAAGAGGGAGGGACGTGTCCTGCCTGGATTGCTCTGGGCTGGCTGTTTTGCAGAAGCTGTGTTGAGGAGGTTCACTGAGGGATGGGCAGGCAGGACCCCAGCAGACTGCAGGGCGGTGCAAGAGAGGAAGTCTGGAAGCAGAGGAAAGGGAGGAAGACTTGAATGTGCAGCCACCCTGTGAAGGGGTGGGGAGGAGAGGGCAGATGGGGTGGAGCAGAGGAAGAGGGCTGGAGCAAGGGGTCAACACCAGATCGGTGAAAGAACTGGGGCAGGACACAGAGACCATCTGGAATATTCCTTTCCATCCCCTCTTGCCCAGCCAGTCCCTGGAGCAGATGGAGTGGTGCAGGTGCAGACAGAAAGGTGACATTGGCATAGTTAACAGCGGGAGTCAAGAACAAAATATTTCCCAGCCAGGATGGCGTGGGCACTGACCAACCAGAATGGACATCAGCCGCCATGCACAGGGAGCACAGACGTGCCAGTGTGAACCAGCCGGTCACCAGCCCTGATCTACACTGGACGTAGCACCGGCTTTGAACACCAAAATGGTCCCCCAGGACCTTGGTACTCTTTCCCCCAGTGCAATCAATCTAGAAGAATCCAGCTGTCTTAGAAATTTCCACTCGGTCTCGAGTGGACAACACCCACTTTATCACAGTTATTGGGGGACTCCCTGCCTGGATACTGCTTGAGAAGGTGCCCGAAGTCTTGGGGGCATACCTGTCTGTACCTACAACAGCATCACCTTCCCAGACTGGGGGCCACCCGATGACAAGCGTGACGCCTCTTGGGGACCAGTCTTTGTTAGTGGTTGAGAATCCATCAAAGGTTTTTAATTAAAGTTAAGAGGATCTTTAAGAAGCCTGCAGTTTTCCAGTCTGTGTGACGGTAAGATTAGTTCTGGATGATTGATGGGTGCTGGGTGGTGGACCTGAGGCCTCATCCAGAAGACTATCTTTGAGAACCCAACACGTTGACTGTTACAGCACTTGGTTTCAAGGAGGATTAAGCCCAGCGGACTTAATCTTCGCTGGTTACTTTGCTGTGAGAACCCAAAGTCACCAATTCCAAATCTTTTTATGTTTTTGTCCTAGAACTTAATTGTCCTCCTGTCCAGGAGTCTTTTTGTTACCCCCTCGGGCCTCCTTTTACTCATCATTTAAGAAAATGGCCAATGGCTGACGTTTTCTAACATTTGCTCACATTTCTGACCTAGTCTTACTCTGTCCTCACTTCCTAGCTCCCAAAAGGGGCTGAATTCCTGAGGTTCTATCAGATTGGCCTGGCAGCAGTGCGTGATTTAAGAGATAACTCAATTTTAGAAAACTCGGTAAAGAGAAATTAAGAAATTGGAATTCAGAAAATGGAATCCTTGAGGGTTGAGAGAGGACAGTTCATCACATTATAAAAGGATTCTCTACTTCAACAGAGCTTCTGTCTGGCCTGGCAGGCCTGCTCTGCTACATTAGGGTCTGGTCACCCAAAGCATGTACTTTGGGCCCACGGCATTGGGCAAGGAGTTAGGAAAAGCAAAATGATGACAATGTGGTATGAAATGAGCTGTCGTAGGAACAAGGCCATCAAAGAGCAGAGAACAGAACAGTGAACCATCTACTGCTTTGGGACACCCTAATTATCCCCACTCTTCATTCTAGAAGTCCTCTGTTTCTAGAGCGTAGACCTCACCACTGCTGTTTTGCATAAGAATTGGCTGGGGAGAGGAAACTCAAGAGCAGGGTCAACACGTTTCTCTCCAGTGTCCTAGTCCTTAGCTTGGTGACTGGTACACAGTAGGTGCTCAATAAATGTCTGGTGCATCAATAAATCAATGCATGAGTGGGGTGAGTCAAGCAGGCAAAGAAACTAGAGTCTAAGACCTCCACCAGTTGGATCTCAGAGAAGACGATTACAGCATGAGCCAGAATTGGAGAACAGAATTCAATTTCTTAAAAATTCAAATGACACCGAACAGTTTCAGGCCTTGAGTGCTGCACAGCGGGAAATGCCGGGGTTGGTTAGGTGGAGGTGGCGTTGGTGACGATTAGTTGCATCGTGGCCTGGGGACAGGAAAGCAGGTTGCAGGCCCCTCGTAAAATGACTGAAGGGTCTGTGGATTCAACCAGGGGTTTGTTGGAAGAACTCTGGATTTCCTTCCCCCCTGAAAGATGCAGGCTAACTGGGAATGGGCTTAGTAGCAATCGAAGGCGGCGTCTGAAACCCCGTTGGGGTTGGCTTTTACTCTGAGGTTTGAAAATCTCAGCTCGCGCTCGTTGGTTTCCAGTGTTCCTCCAGGGTGAGGTCCCCCAGTCTGTGCTGTTCCAGAACCACAGCGCATTCAGGCTGGACGCATCCTCAGTGGGACGGCCAGCTTGTTGGTTTGTGTGGGGACTGACCTGGTGCTAGGACTGAAGTCCTCGGTCTTGTGAAGGTCGTCGCTCCTGCGCAAACAGAGATGGTAATTTGCGTCTCTACAGACCATTAGTGGACCTAGACGGACCCAGATTCAGCCCCGGTATGTCTGCTTCTTGGCATGTGACCTTGGGTGATGAGCTTTGCTTTTTTTTTTTTTAATGTTTTATTTATTTTTGAGAGAGAGAGAGAGACAGTGTGAGCAGGGGAGGATCAGAGAGAGATACAGATACATATGGAGACACAGAATCCAAAGAAAGGCTCCAGGCTCTGAGCTAACTGTCAGCACAAAGCCCAACAGGGGGTTTCGAACCCACAAACTGTGAGATCATGACCTGAACCAAAGTCAGATGCTTAACCGACTGAGCCACCCAGGCGCCCCAGAGCGGTGGCCTTCTAAACTTCTGCTTCTTTATCTCTAAAACGGGGAGACTAACAGTCTTGTTAGTAAATGTGGAGTCACGTGAAGGTAAATGTGAAAATTAGTATGTATGGCCCTTAGTACAGGCAGTGCTCCCCCCACCCCGCAGCCAGTAAATTGTAGTTGTTACTGTTGGTGTCCTATTCTAAATGCCTCACTTCGAAGATGAAGTCCGGAAGGAACACCAACAGACTGAGGCCTTCCAGCCGGGCATAGTGAAAAAGCCAGGCTCAAAGCTATACCCCGACTCCCAATCCAGTGCTCTTCCTTAAACCAACCCAGTAGAAGCATGGGCTCCCCCCGGGAGGCTCCCAGGTCTCCTGTGGCCACCCTCCAGCACACATGCACCATTGTCCCACCTTCAGTGCAAGGACCATTGTTTTTGGTCACCAGCAACAGAGACAGATGCTGGCTAACTCAGAAGCAAGGGAGTTTATGGAAGCACATGAGGTCCCGGAGGACCACGTGGAAAACCGCGGAGCCAGCCTGAGACAGGTGAGTCACATGGGTCGGGGGTCCCAGAGAGTGCTGCCAGCTGCTGGGACAGCACAGCGTTTGCACCAAGGTGTGGCCCTGAGAAGGCACGCATCGCAGATGGTTTTCCATCTTTGAGCCCTCCCTGGGGTCCGGCGCCCAGCAGAGAGAGCCCAGCTGGCCCGGCTGGCAGGGGAGGGCAGGGAGAGGTAGGACGAGACAGGAGGGCCTCTGGAAGTCACCTGCTTCCGCAGCGGGAGGGCCCAGCGGGCCACGAAGGCTGCATTCCACGGAGGAAGTCAGGGCTCCCTTAGGAGGGGAAACGGGCGAGAGGTGGGTGGCCCCACACCACACCGTCCACTCCAGCCACGAGCTCAGGCAAGGTTGCTCCGCCACTCCGTCTAGAACTGGTTTGAGATGGACCCACCTCCTCTCCCTCCCTCTTCCTTCTTCCCCTTCGAATCTGGCCCGAGCTCAGTGCCATTTCCAGAAGGGACCTGCCCTAGGGATGGAACGAGTTCCTCGTGAAAAGCCCCAGGCCCTGCCTTCTCTCTCCAGAGTGACACTTGTGCGCCCGGAGCCCCCTTCCTTTTCTCTGCCCGCCTGACTTCACTTCCGACAGAACCAGGAGCCCTTGTGAAGGACACTCATTTGGGGCTGGGCCAGAATCACAGCCGGCTGGCCACAACCTTGGGGTCCACAGGAAACCCGAGTCAAGAGTTCTCCTGGGCACAAAGCTGCTGCAATTTTGGTGAAACCACTGTAATGAAACGGTAGTAAAAATCCCAGAAACTCCCAGTGTGAGCTGGGACCAGAAGCCTGTTTTTTCCCAAATGGGTCCATTTTTCACTTTCTCCTTTTCCAAAATGGTCCGAGTAATGACTTGCTGAAAACCTGGACTAGCCCACACTGTTTTGAAGTCCAGCCTGTCTTCAAGGTTTTTTTTTTTTGTTTTTTTTTTTTTGTTTTTTTTTTTACCTCCGATTTAACTTGCTGGGCGCCTCTGGAGTCTGGTATTAATAATAAATATTATTGCCATGCATCCTTATTTTTCCCTTAATTTAATTAGAGAAAATGTAATAGCCCTTATGAAAACAATATATGAGTTTTCAAACCTAATTAACATGATCCAAACTGCGCAGGTCACTACCATTGTTGTTTTCCCTGGAAAACTTCCATCCGAATAGATAAAAACAAAACTGCCTTTAATTCCATAGCCCGGGCTAACAGGCAAATCAGAGATGACGGGCTCCCGCCCTAGGGCTCTGTCTGCCTGGTAATGAATACTTCCCTTTTGTCACGATTCAAGGGAGAGCAAGAGCGATATGCGAACCCTATCAAATATTCTGAGGGGGAATCAAGTCAGCCGTGACCGGGGTTCAGCCTTCGACCGTTCGCGTTCCTGACGCCAACACGCAGCCCAGATGGAAGGGAGCCTGCTCTCCTGCATGGCCTTTGTGATCCGTGCGGAGCACCCCTGCTTTGTTCCTGGGACCCCGAGCATCTTTCATCCTGCCCCGGGGATCCCTTGGGCTCTGGGGTCTGGCCCATCCCCAGGCAGGGCCCTCAGTTCAGAGCCTGACACTCTTTGGGGTTTTCTCCAAGGCTGAACAGGAGGCACGCGGTTCCTCACTCGGTGGGGATCAGAGCACCCCGAAATGTCTGGTCTGGGCTCTGCCGGCCACTCCCCACCCTCAGCCTCCCCAAGTGCACCCGGGACTCACTTCTCAGGATGTGCCTCTTCTTTTCTTTTGGCAGCCGACACTAGAGCGCACCCCACTTCCCTCTCCTGGGTTCAGATCCAGGCTCCCCTCCATGGAGAGCAGGGGGCAGGTCTCACCTGTGAGAGGTCTGAGAGCCTGGCCCACGAACTGAAGGGGGGCAGTATCTCCCTCCTGGTGTTGGGGGCGGCTCAACGTGCCTACCGATGGCTCACAGCGTTGTAGACGCTGTCTGATCCTCACTTCTCTTCTCAAGAGCTAACAGCTTCAGCTCACTTTACCCGAAGTCTGCACGTGGAGAGGGTCACGGCTCCCTCACCCCAGTCTTCTCCCCTTTGCAGTCCCAGACGCAGCAGCCCACGGGTCCTCTGGCTCGCCAAAGCTCTTGGGTTCACGTGTTCAGAGAAGGAGCCAGATCTTTGCATCCAGGTGGTGACAGGTGGAGAGGGGGCTGGAGGTTCAGACAGAGGGTAGGACATGGGAAGTAGCGTCCAGCCCCCGGGACAGAGGCCTCAGGACCCGGGGGAGGAGGAGGGTTCCCAGCACACATACTGCATTCTCGGTTCTGGTCCGTTCTCCTGAGCGAGTCTGAACATTAAGACCAGTCAGTGGAGCCCACCTCCAAAGACAGTGTGGCCCTGCGGGGTTGGCACCATCGGCCAAGATTCGAGGCCCACAAGCGGCCAACGTGAGAATCTATCCCAAGCCTGCTGGCTCCAGACACGACTCTCCCTCCCTTCCTCAGACAAACGAGGGGACATTTAATGAAA
Source organism: Helogale parvula (assembly GCA_004023845.1). Lineage (NCBI taxonomy): Eukaryota > Metazoa > Chordata > Mammalia > Carnivora > Herpestidae > Helogale > Helogale parvula. The sequence continues at coordinate 170,479 of PJEM01002709.1, forward strand.
AGATGCCAAACTGGGAGAGAGATTTGTTTACACTCGAATGTGATTACGTTGGCATGGCAGCTAGTATGTAAACAGTCATTGTTATTACTCACTATTATTATTACTCTTGAGGAAAGCGTGCTTCCTCAACACATGTGTTACAAATCCCTCAATGCACAGGGCAGACACCAGGTGTGGCTAGTGGCCACTACCCCCAATTCTCACTAATTTGCATGGGCACGTGGTCTCTGTTGGTAACTTAGACGCTTCCTTTAACTGAGTCGTGGATGTGTGTGAGTCTATGTGTGGCCGTGTACAATCCAAAGAAAAGAATACCCATAGATTGACTTTTTAAAAATTATTTTTATTTTTTAAATTTTTTATGTCTTTGTTTTATTATGAGAGACAGAGACAGAGACAGAGAGCGAGCAGGGGAGGGGCAGAGAGAGAAGAAGACCCAGAATTCAAAGCAGGCTCCAGGCTCTGAGCTGTCAGTACAGAGCCCGATGCGGGGCTCGAACCTGCAAACCATGAGATCATGACCTGAGCTGAAGTCAGACGCTCAACTAACTGAGCGCCCCTGGGTTGATTTTTAATGCACACAGAGGATTAATGCACACGTTTATCTCCTCTCTTTAACAGCTTCTGAAGTAACAGAAGAGGAGGGAGAGGTAGGCTCCAGAGGACAATTGACCAAAAATGATGGTGTAGGTAATAGTAACTGACTTAGCAGAGCGGTGCCAATGGGAAGGAAGGGGGGAGGGGGATTCCAAAATCAAGCAGATTCAGTAACCAGGCCCCTAGGGACTCAAGAGTTGGAGGCTGCAGATACCTCAAAGAATTAGGAGCAGGATGCGTCTGAAAACAAGCGTGGTCCAGAAACCATATAGAGAGCAACGACCAGGCTCCCCTCCCCCACCGTTCTCTGCCTCGGAGCACCTACCCCACCTGCTAGCAGAGGGTAAAGGTCAATCTCTGAAGAAACTGAACGAGGGAGGGTGAGAACCCAAGGACACCAGACCCAGCCGAGGGTGGGGTGGGTGCCATATTGAAAACAGAGGCTAAAGTAAGCGTTGGCATTCCAAACGGTGGGACCTCGACCCTCCTCCATGCCAGGCTCCCAGGATTCAGGCAGCATCTTCTGCAAGCATGAGCCTGCAGCAGACTTTTCGGGAGAGACTGACTAGTCTGGTAAAAAAAAAAAAAAAAACAAAAAAAAAAACAAAAAAAAACCAACTATAGCTTCTCACAATTGAAGTCCCTCAATGAAACAGCCATAATTCTCCAGAGAGGCCCACCTGGCAACAAGACCCACCCTTGCACCTGAAGCTCCCAAATCCCCATTTTAGTGCTTTGTTCTAAAACATGAACAGACAGACAAGAATCCCCAGACCTTTGAGGAAAGCACTAAACCCAGCAAACAGAACAAAGGAACACGTAGGGGATAGAGACTTCAAAAAACACTAATATCCTCAGAGAGATAAGAGAAAATAGCATATCCAAGAACAGGATGTCATTTATAGAGCTCTTAGAAACTGAAACCCACTTCAAATGAAAAGCCAGTAAAGGTTTGGAAGATATAATTGAGGGAACGTTTTGGAAAATATGACAGCAACACAGAGCGCAGGAAAATAGAAAATGAGAAATGAGAAGCTCAGGTAGGAGATCTGATATCAAGTTATTCGAATTTCCAAAGAATGAGAGAGTTGAGAAAAGAAAAAAATTTAAGTATCAAGGACTGTAATTAAGCTCAGCAGAATAAAATGAGTTTCTGGATTGACATGTCCCGCGGAAGCGCTGGCTCATGGTACGAATAAAAGGTGTTCACCGAGGCAAACATCATAAAGAAATTTTAGAAAACCCGGGATAAAGGGAAGTGCCTCCAGGAGATGGGAAGGGCAGGTCACAGACACAGAATCATCAGTCACAGAGGCACTGAATTTCTCCATAACTGGAAGGTGAAATATGATGGGGGGGCACCTGGGGGGCTCCATCGGTTAAGGATCTGACCCTTGGTTTTTGCTCAGGTCACGATCTTGCGGCTTTGAGAGTTCAAGCCCCACATCAGGCTCTGCGTTGGCAGCACAGAGCCTGCGTGGGATTCTGTCTCCTCTCTCTCTACCCCTCCCCCACTCGCACTGTCTCTATCACTGTCAAGATCAATAAGTAAACTTAAAGAAAAAGATGACAGAACAATGCCTTCAACATTCCAAGGGAACTGATTTCCAATAAAAAAATGATATTTCCTGACAAAGTATCAGTTGGGCGTGAGGGTAGAATAAAGGCAATTGTGGATATGGAAGATCTCGAGAACTTTCCTTTCATTAACCAGGTCCGAGGAAGCTACTGTAGGGTGTGGCCTACCGGGAGTAAACCGTGAAAGAGGAAGACTTAATGTGTGTCTTAATCTGCTCAGGCGGCTGGAATCAGATCCCATAGACTGGGTGGCTTTGTTTGTTTATTTAAAAAAGTGAGAGAGAGAGCACGCAAGCAGGGGAGGCACAGAGAAGTGGGAAGAGAAAGTCCCAAGCAGCCTCTGCACTGTCTGCACAGAGCCCCATGGGGGCTCGATCTCATGAACCATGAGATCACGACCTGAGCTGAAATCAAGAGGTGGATGGACCCTTAACCAACTGAGCCACCCAGGTGCCCCTGAAATAAGCAGTTTAGCACAGGACTAAGGACATTGCTAGAGTGACAGCTAGACAGTGGATTGGGAGAGCCAGCAGAGCAAGAGCAGAGGATGGAAGTCTCCAAAGATTAATATGGAAACTGACTAATTACTCAATGTATTTGACAGTATCAAGAGAGGGTTCACGCTTCCAGCAAAACAAAATTGGGATACATGGAAAAAGACATTTAAAAAAAACACAAGGCAATAATTATCTATTTCATAAGCACAAATTAATATAAGGAAGAATTTGGGGCACCTGGGTGGCTCAGTTGGTTAAGCAGCTGACTTGGGCTCAGGTCATGATCTCACAGTTCGTGGGTTCAAGTCCCGAGTCGGGCTCTGTGCTGACAGCTCAGAGCCTGGAGCCTGCTTTGGATTCCGTGTCTCCCTCTCTCTCTTCCCCTCCCCTGCTCACGCTCTGTCTCTCAAAAATAAACAAATGTTGAAAGAAATTTGTTTTACTATAAGGAAGGCTGAATTTAATTCAAGCACTGATTCATAGAATTCAGTCACAGGGTACCGTACGGTGCAGCAGCAAACACTATTTATATTGCCCTAACATTGTGAAAATTAGGACTCTTAGGAGTATGTGATGTGAGTACTGAGTGTTGGACACCTGTGATACAACTATGTTGAACCTATGTGCACTGTGCTTTCTGCCAATGGCAGGATTACAAAAGTGCCAGAGTATCACCTTTGCTCTATTTGGAGCAGCGCCCCTTTTACTCCAACGCAAGGCCTGTCCCACCTGCACCCCCAGGTCTTATGGTTTCTGGGCATCCTGTCGTGGGCACTGCTGTTCCCCACGGCAGCCTCCCCCCGGCCGGCCCTTTTGGGAGCACAGCCAGGGAGCCCAACAGCAAACACGAAAAATGAGAAACATCATGGAAGGTTAGATGTGAGGACGGGGGCCCGCAGGACAGGGTCAGGGAGGTGGGGAGGGCTGGAAGGCGGACCGGCCTGCAGTAGTAAGTAAGAAACGGGGATGGGGTGCCCGGGGGGGCTCGGCCGGTTAAGTGTCCAGCTCCTGATTCGGCTCAGGTCATGATCTCACGGTTCATGAGTTCGAGCCCTGCACCCGGCTCTGTACCGGGCTTTGTGCGGATGGCACAGTGCCTGCTTGGGATTCTCTCTCTGCCCCTCCCCTGCTCTCTCTCTCTCAAAATAAATAAATAAATAAATAAATAAATAAATAAATAGGAAATGGGGAGTCATTGAAGGTTATTGAGCAGAGGAAGGACTTCAAGACTGCAGAAGGACCAGTTAGGGGCTGTGGCAGCGATTGGGCTAAGAGATGAAGGGGACCGGCAGAGGTGGTGACAGCAAAGGAGGAAAGAAAGGGTTGGATATGGGCTATATTTTGAAAGAATGAATGAACAAAACCAGCCCATACGAGATTCGATTTGACAGCAGATTTCCTGGGGAAATCAGAAGACAGAGCTCAGTTTATTATATTTATATTATTTTAATATATTTTTAAATTTTTAATGTTTTTTATTAATTTTTGAGAAAGAGAGAGAGACCGCATGAGCAGGGGAGGGTCAGAGAGAGAGGGAGACACAGAATCTGAAGCAGGATCTAGGCTCTGAGCTGTCAGCACAGAGCCCGTCGTGGGGCTCAAACCCACGAATGATGAGATCACAGCCTGCGCCGAGGCCGGACGCTCAACTGACTGAGCCACCCAGGCGCCCCAACAGAGCTCAGTTTCGAATGTTGATTTGGAGATAGACAAGGTGCGCCTTGACGCCCAGTTTCCGTTTCCCCAAAGCCTCCAAATGTGCAAGTCCATCCAGTCCATTCTGTCTGGTCCAACATCTTTTGAGGAACCGGAATCCCAGGAGGGGGGAGAAACCAGACGAGCCCAGGGTCTGGACCCCCCATTCCTCAGCTGCCGCTTTCTGCCCACACCTCTTGAAGGGCAACTGCAGCTCTGAAGCTGGGGTCTTTCAGCCCCTGACCCCAAAGCCCCAGTCAGGGGAAGAGGCCCGGGAGGCAGGACCTTGGTCCCCGTGTGAGTGTGGCATCGGAAGGTGGGCAAATAGGCAGGACACCAGATGAAGGAAGGAGGGGACCGCCATTTCCCCAGAGGCTCCGGCTGTGCTGAGCTCAGCACCAGACTCCAGGCACCTGGCCTCCACCCTTGAATTGGAGCCATGACCCCTTTTTCTTTTTCTTTTTCTTTTTTAACAGTTTATCATCAAGTTGTTATCCATATAACACCCGGTGCTCATCCCCACAAGTGCCCTCCTCCATGCCCATCATTCCTCTTCCCCTACCCCCATCCCCCTTCAGCCCTCAGTTTGTTTTCAGTATTCAAGAAGTCTCTCCTGATTTGCCTCCCTCCGTCTCCCTAACTCTTTCCCCCCCTTCCCCTCCCCATGGTCCTCTGCTAAGTTTCTCCTGTTAGACTTATGAGTGAAAACATATGGTATCTGTCCTTCTCTGCCTGACTTATTTCACTTAGAGTGACACCCTCGAGGTTCATCCATGTTGCTACAAATGGCCAGATTTCATTCTTTCTCATTGCCATGTAATACTCCATTGTATATATAAACCACATCTTCTTGATCCATTCATCAGGTGATGGACATTTAGGCTCTTTCCATGATTTGGCTATTGTTGACAGTGCTGCTGTGAACATTGGGGTACACGTGCCCCTATGCATCAGCACTCCTGTATCCCTTGGGTAAATCCCTAGCAGTGCTATTGCTGGCAATGACCCCACTTTCAAGCTCAAGAAATCCAGGCTGACAGAGAGGAAGCGACTTGCGGGAGGCCATCCATCCACAAGCAGAAAGGGCTAGAGGCAGACTAAGCCCTGAGGCTGCTGATTGCAAAGCCCTGGACCATCCAGAGGGCTCAGGCTGGGTCTGCCTTTGCGTGAGGCCTTCCTTCGGGGGCTCAACCCCAGCCTGCCCCAGAGGTGGTCGAATTGTCAGGAATCCAGCCTAAAACATAACCCTGGGCCATGCCGTTTAGAGAAAACCTAGCGGTGGGCAAGAATTGCCATTGGCTTCTTAGAGCCACCTGTCACTCAGGCCAGTGGATGCCTCACCTTCTCCTCCCCAGGCTTCCAAACAGGGGGTCCCGGGAGGCGAGGCAAACTTGCCGAGCCCTCTGGAGGGAGGGGCTCATCCTGCTGTCTCTGTTTCCTTGGCAAGTTCCCTCTGCTTTTGGACACCCCCACGTCTCACCAGCCCCCCAGCCCCCACGGCCCTGGCGCGGGCGGTACGCATTTAAGCAGACGCCAGTTTCTGCACAGACGCTCATATGGGCGGCAGCTGGGCCTCGAAGGTTCCTTTCTAGAGGAACTGATAAGGAGCAAGAAGCACTCATGTCCTGCTTCCACTGGTGGCCTGGAGTGCATAATGAAGGGGAAACAGAACATCCAAGTTGAATCTCTCTTTTCAAGATAAAACACGGAAGCCAGGATTTGAGGCGGAGCCCATCTGCTTCCTTACGTGGGACCCACATGGGGTATTCGTTTAAACTCTTGGACATTCAGATTCCTCACTCATAAAAAGGGGACCTTTTGGGCGCCTGGGTGGCTCAGTCGGCCGAGCCTCTGGCTTTGGCTCAGGTCATGATCTCCTGGTTTGTGAGTTCGAGCCTCTAATTGGGCTTGCTGCTGTCAGCTCGGAGCCTGCTTCAGATCCCCTGCTCACTCTCTCTCTCAAAGATAAGTAAACCTTAAGAAAGGGGGGGAGACCCTTTCAGGGCTGCAGTAGTATGCTGTGACGTGGCCAGCACGGCACGTGGAAGGTCACCACCTCAGCTGGGTATTAGAACTTCACCTCCGAAAGGACAAGGGTCTTCTAATTTCTTGCCGCCGGAGACCAAAGCTTTCTGCACGTTTTGCGATGGGGAAATACATTTCAATCAACATGTGTTTTATTGTATTTAATCTTCCCTGTCATCCTATGAATTAGGCACCATTACTTTTGTTTGAAAGAAGAGGAGACTCGGACACCGGGGGGTTGACGGTCACACAGAAGGCAGGGCTGGAAGCGTCAGACTCCGAGCTCAGGGCTGCCTCCTGGAAGGACTGCTGGGGTTTGTCAAGGGAGGTTTCCGTGCGCATTCTGGGGTCAGGATGGCATCGATGAGTGGGGGAGGGGACGGCGGGGCAGGCAGTAAACAGCCCAGCTTCAGGAACGGCCTACACTTCCTGATTTCAGTCCCCCAGGCAGCCCATTCAGGGGGTAACAAAGGTCGGAGCAACCTCAGGACCGCTGCTCTCCACCACCATCACCTAGAGTGATTTGTTTCACCTCCCTGTGCGTCAGATCCCCGACCTGGAAAATGGGCTGATAATTGTTCCTATGTCGGAGGTTTGGTAGGAGTACATGAGATAAAGAGGCACAGAAACTACTAGAACAGTGCCTGCCACGTAGTGAGTGCTCAGGACTCACTAGCAGCATCTCCATTTGACAGATGATCTGCCCGAGGTCACCCAGCTTTTCAGTAGGAGCTTTCCAAATAAATAAATAATAAACCTTCCAAACCATTACCGGGCACGCGCTGGAGACCACTGGGTGTGACCAGCAGGGACGTGAGATCCAAGGGAGAGCCCTTGACACTCTGACTGGGGTGAACTGACCATCCCCCAAATTCCTGGGTCGAAGTCCTAAGCCCCCACGTGACTGTATTTGGAAGTTAGGGTTTACAATTTTTGTTTAAGGTTTATTCATTTTTTGAGAGATAGAGAGAGACGGAGCATGGACAAGGGAGGGGCAGAGAGAGGGAGACACAGACTCCCAAGCAAGCTCCAGACTCTGGGCTGTCAGCACAGAGCCCACCGTCGGTCTGTGAGATCGTGACCTGAGCTGAAGTCGGACGCTCAACCGACTGAGCCACCCAGGTGCCCCCTGGAAGTGGGGTTCTAGAAAGTAACGAAAGGTAAATGAAGTCATAAGCCCTACTCGGATACGCCTGGTGGCCTTATTAGAAGAGAAAAAGAGATCTGTCTCTCCCTCATCCCCCGCCGCAGGGCACACAAAGAAGCAGCCACAGGTGCACACAGGGCGAGCCCAGCAGCCCATCTACAAACTAGGAGGAAAGCTCTCACTGAAAACTGGATTTGCCGGCCGCCTGATCTCAGACTTCAGCCTCCAGAGCTGGGAGGAAATGCACTTCTGCCGGGTCTGTGGCGTTTTGTTAAGGAAGCCTGAGCCGACTCAGACCCCAGCAGAATCGGGTTTCGGGAGCAAAGTGGATAGTGGCCGGGCAACAGTACTCTCTACGGCTCAGAACCACGTGATTAGCCCAATAGCACGGAGAACGGTGAGGCCCGTCTCCACAGGCTGGCGTGGAAATCTGCTCAAGACAAAAATGCTGACCCAAAAGGGCAAGTTGTAAAAATGATTCGTGAAAAATAGGCAATTTATGAAAAACAAACACACGCATGGATACAAAACCATGTTCGATATTCCTACGGGATCTTATTTAAGTATGAAATATATTCGAACAGATCAGGAAAATCAGACTCGTCAAATCCCCTTCCTTGATTTCCCCCAAGGAAGAGAACAGGATGGGGGAGGGGGTGGGGAGTCAGAAGGACTTCCGTTTTACCTGCAGTTTAAAAAATATTTTTTTATACTGAAAATATATTCACGTTGCGCTCCTTGAGGAGGAAAAAGCAGTGACATTTACAAAGAGGAAGTAAAGGAGAGAAAACGTCTGGCCCGAGGTGATCTCTGCCTCCATCACGCACATAAAAGCTGCCGGCATAATTTTCTAATGCTTCTTCACCCCACACCCCATCACATCTCCTAAATGAAAGACTTTTTTGAAAAGAGGAAGACCATAAAAAGAGGGTGAGGAGGTGGTGAAATCCATTCGAGGAAGAGAGTCGAGGAAGGGTCCAGCAAACAAGAGCTAGAGATAAGGAGGAGTGGAAATGTGATCAAAGAGTAGAATGCATAGGCACCAATATTTGACGCACGTGCTCTCCCCGAGTTTTCCAGGCAGCCTCGCGGGGACTCAGCCCTGCTTGCAGGGAGGCGGTCCCCCCAAACTCTTGGCAGGCCTCCCGCACCGGCCCCCAGACAGCTCTTTCCAAAGAGCAGGCCTGACATAACGCAGCTCTTCCTACGAGATGCAGTCCATAGTGGGGTACGCCTTCTCCTGATCACCCCACACTCTTGCCCTGGGGCGCCTGTGCTGCAGAAGCCCTTGGCAACCTGCTCACTGCCACACCACCTCCTACCCAAGTCACTGAGTGCCTTCGTGTCCCTGGAAGGCCAACCCCGCACCTCTTGGTGGGTCCAGTACCAAAGAGTTGCTGCCACCGGGGACGGGGCCAGCATCATGGACCCAAGTGCCTCCCCTCTTGCGGGGAGTACTTGACCGGGCCAGAGCTTCCTGGGGTCTGCAGGTCACTGTCCAAATGCCGGGGAACCGACAAGATCATCTCCTCAAAGGGTGTTTAAAACCTTTTGATTCTAAACCAAAGTCCTTTGTAAAGGAATTGGGAAAACCCAGACCCCAGCCTTCATAGCCTCCTTTACACAAGAAATGGCTGACCCTGGTTTTCGTTTCATGCCAGAGGGGACCGGTACAAGGAAGAGCCAAGAGATATTTTATTGATGTTGCCTTCATTTCACATTAATCAGCTTTTATAAGTTAGAGACGATGGATGCATGTGGTAGAGGAAAGGTGAACCGCACAAAAGGACAGTCACGAGAAGTACGTCCTTTCCACGCCCAGAGGTAAATGCTACTGCCGGCATTTGTTTCCTTGCACGCGCATACACACGCATCTGCTTTCTCATACATCGGGAAGTACATTATACACACCGCTTAGCATTTTGTTTGTTTCTCAACTGACAACATATAAAGAAACTATCGGGGCGCCTGGGGGGCTCAGTCGGTTGAGCATCCGCCTTCGGCTCAGTCATGATCTCACTGTTCGTGGGTTTGAGCCCTGCGTTGGACTCTGTGCTGACAGCTCGGAGCTGGGAGCCTGGAGTCTGCTTCATATTCCGTGTCTCCCTCTCTCTGACACGTCCTTGCTCGCTCTCTCTCTCTCTCTTAAAAAAATGAATAAATGTTAAAGAAAAATTTAAAAAAGAAAAAAGCAACTATGGATAGAGGTCTACCATCCCTAAGTCTTCCTCTTCCCAAGAGCCAGCCAGACTCTGGTCTAAGATGTACAATCCACGTGGCTTGAGATGCAGATAAACGCGGTTGAAGAAGGGCCGTGCATCTGTCCACACGGGCCGCGGGGGAGGTGGTGGGAGCATGCGCAGGGGGCCCCGGTGAACAATTACAACCACAGATGGGCACAAATCCTGTTACAAACACAGACATAAAATGCATGGGGTAAGGAGAAACTGGTCTGAGGGAAAGTGCCGGGAAGGCTGAGCGGCGGTGTGTCCCCCTCTCAGGCTGGAGGTCACGGTCACGGTCAGGAGGTCCGCTGATGGTCCTCCAGGGACGGAATCACACCCTCATGACAGCACCTTGGGCTGTCGCAGGAGGCGGCCTGAAATCGTTCACGTTAAAAATTTTGTTTTAATTATTTATTGTTTAGAGAGAAAGAGAGAGAGAGTGCACGGAGAGGGAGAATCTTAAGCATGCTCTGTGCTATGAGCGCAGAGTCTAATGTGAGGCTCGAACCCTGAGACCATGCCCTGGGCTGAAATTAAGAGTCAACTGCTTAACCGCCTGAGCCCCCCAGGCGCCCCTGTTCACATTTTAGCAACACCTCACGTCTAACACCGCAGTGCACTCTGGGGAAGACTCTCCCAACCAAGCACGTTAACGTTTCTGTAGAAAATGTTTTGAGTATTGTTTGATTATTAAAGCTTCTTCAACTTCTGAAACGCATAGAAGAGATTGCAGACCTCCGTGCAAACCTACCTCAAAGAGAAAAACATCAGATCCAATAAAAAAGGAGTGGGAGTCAAGAAACCATGGCAGGGAGCAAAATTAACAAATATGTTGCTAAATCTATATGAACATTGTAGAAAATGAAAACAATGGTTTAAGGGAATTTTTTTGAATGTTTATTTTTGAGAGAAAGACAGAGCATGAATGGGGGAGGGACCGAGAGATGGGGGGACGGAGGACCCGAAGTGGGCTCTGTGCTGACGGCAGAGACTGATGTGAGGCTCCGACTCACAAACTGTGACATCATGACCTGAGCCGAAGTTGGACGCTCAACAGACTGAGCCACCGAGGCGCCCCGAGGTGAATTTTAAACACAAGAAGGATCTAAAATACTGAACAAAAACAGCAACAAAAAGAGATGAAAATTGAGCGGTGGAAGATCAGAGTCCAAACATTCTAAAATCGTCGTATTGTCCTGAAAAACAAGAAAAGTAACATTTTTAAGAAAGTGGGTCTGGGGCGCCTGGGTGGCGTCCGACTTCGGCTCAGGCCGGATCTCACGTTCGTGGGTTCGAGCCCCGCATCGGGCTCTGTGCTGACAGCTAGCTCAGAGCCTGGAGCCTGCTTCCGTTTCTGTGTCTCCTTCTCTCTCTGCCCCTCCCCCTCTCATGCCCTGTCTCTCTCTGTATCAAAAATAAATAAAACATTAAAAAAAAAAGTGGGTTTCACGCCCAGCGCAGAGCCCCGCAGAGCCCAGCACCGGGCTTGAACTCATGACCCCAAGATCAAGACCTGAGCAGAGATCAAGAGTGAGACAACGTAACTGACTGAGCCACCCAGGTGCCCCAAGAGAAGTATTTTTCTAATTTAGAAGTGAAGCCCTCCAGTTGAAACAGGTAAGGTCAGACCCTAAAATTACAAAAGGAATAACTTACAAATAATTAAAAGGGGTAAAGAAATTAACGAAGGTCAGATTGTTGCAAAGCAGGAAAAGAGACAGGGAGAAGCAATGAGAACCACAGGAGACAGAAAACATAGGCCGGATGGCAGACATCAGCTCACGCACAAGCAGCAAATGTAAATGCATCAAACTCATCTACTAAAAGACTGAGAATTTCCCAATCCAATTCTATGCTGTTTAAGAGACCTGTCTAAAATACGAGGTCCCAGAGATGCAAAAAGATACAGAGCGAGGTATACAAGACAAAGAAAAACTAAGCAAAAGAAATCTGTGTTGCAATATATTGCATAAACAGTCTTGAAGATGATCTTTAACTGTGTCCAGGTGGATACAAAAAACCCAATCAGCTCTATGAAAAATCTCAATTTATAAAGTAGACAAACGCCAATACGTTAGCCCCAGCCTTCGCCCTGCAAGCAAAACTGTCTGTTAATGGATCTGCATTGGCCTCTAGCCTCCAAACTCCTGGTAGGAAACAAGTTGTGTCTTATTAATAGTCACTCAATTCCCAGCTCTTGGTCCAAGCCTGACTTAGGGGTTTCTTAATAAATGTTTATTGAATAAACCGGTGGTTCTCTAGCCTGGCTGCACATCAGAATCTTCTGGGAGTTTTTAAAAATACTGAGGCCTGGGCCCCACCCCAGACCAATTAAAAGGAACTCTCTAGGCGTGGGGCCTCAATATGGTATATTTTTTAAAAGCTCCCCAGGTGATTCTGATGTTTGGCCAGGGCTGAGAACTGCTGGAATAAATAAATGACTGAACGGCCCAATGAATGAGCGTCTCTTTGATTTACAAAAGAATTCATTGCAGGATTCCCATGGTGCATTGCCAATGTAATTCGATTTTAAGAAATTTGATTTACACCCAATATTGCCGGGACAATCTATTTTGTAAAGCAAGGAACATCTGTATTATCTATCAATTTTTTTTTTTATGGATTTGGGAATACTCTGTTTCTCCATTTAGAAGTGAACTGGAGACTCGAACAAAAACTGTATCATTTCCTGTACTCTGAAAAATGCTTTCTCCCACTCTGGCATTTAGGGACCATTTCCCAGCAATATTAAGCATGCGATTCCCTAACGAGATGTTTAAAGCGGTTTTGAGAAGTACAAAAACATCATTGTCTGGGCGTCTCGCTCCCCACGTTACAGGAGCGAGAGACAAAGCACGGAGGGCACGTTAGGGCCCTTCCGTGAGCCGCCGCTGCGTCAGACCCTGGGAGCAGAAGGAGAGATGGAGGCCGGACTTCGGGGGGCAGCAGGAGGGCAGACAGGTCTCAGTGCGGCGGACAGTTGTGGCCCCTTCCCCAGGAGCGTCCAACGAGGCACTAGAACAAGCAGAGTAGCCGGGCAACAAGAAGACAAGATCAAGACCTTTTGACCAAGTCTCAGAGAGGCCGGAAGGAGGAAACCTTCATAAAGGAGAGGGGCTTGGGGCCCTGTCTTCACAGATGGGGCGGATTTCTCCCGGGGTAGAGCTGGGGGAGAATGTTCTGGCAGAGGGAACAGTGTGAACAGCAGCAGAGGACGGATGCTGTTGGAACACTTCCTGGTGCTTTTCTTCCAGGGCTTGAGAGCCCCTCGTGGCCACCCTCCTCCCAGGGCCATGCCAGCCGGCCACACCGGGCATTGCTGCCCCTTCCTGCTGACCTCTGCTGTCACCGTCACTGTATTCGTGTCCTAGCGCAGCCGTCACAAAGTGCCACAAAGAGGGATCTATTCTCTCATGGCTCCGGAGGTCAAACATCTGAACTCAAGATGTTGGCAGGGCCATAGATCCCCTAAAACCTATATAAGAATCTTTCTGTCCTGCCCCTTCCTCGCTTTTGGTGGTGATCTTTGGTGTCCCCTGGCTTGCAGAGTATCAACTCAGCCCCAACCCTCCCTCTTCCCCGGTCTTCCCCCTGCGCACCTGCATCCAAGCCCCCCTCCCCGACCTTTTTTCAATGGTAGAACACCTGGAAATTCATGGACTTGCAAACACCTGGTTTTATTTTTTAATGTTTATTTTGAGAGAGAGAGTGAGAGAGCACATGAGCAGGGGAGAGGCAGAGGGAGAAAGAGAATCCCAAGCAGGCTTCCTGCTGTCAGCGGAGAGCCCGCTGCAGGGGCTCCATCTCACAAACCATGAGATCATGACCTAACTGAACTCAAGAGTTCGATGCTTAACCAACCCTGCCACCTAGGTGCCCCCCCCAATTCACCCCTCTTTATAAGGACACAGTCACATTGAATTATGGCCAACCCTAATGACCTCATCGTGACTTGATTTCCTAGGTAAAGACTCTATGTCCATGAGAATAGCCACGACACGGAAACAACCTAAGTGTCCATCAACGGATGGAGGGACGAAGGAGATGTGGTGTATATATACACAATGGGATATGAGTCCGCCATAAACAAGATGGAAATCCTGTTATTTGCAACAGCATAGATGGAATCTAAGGGCCATTATACTAAGTAAAACACGTCAGAGTAAAATAGATATTGCATGATCTCACTTAGATGCGGAATCTGAAAACAAATAACCAACCAACAAAAACACACCAAACTTATAGATAAAGAGACCAGATTTGTGGTTACCAGACGCAGGGATGGGAGGTGGGGGGACTGGGTGAGCGTGATCAACAGTACAAACTTGCAGCTCTATGATCAGGTTCTGGGGATATAACGCACAGTGCAGTGACTCGAGCTAACCAAACTATATTGCACACTTGCAAGCTGCTAAGAGAGATCATATTTAAAGTTTTCAGGGGCACCTGGGTGGCTCAGTCCGTTGAGTCTGACTTCAGCTCAGGTCATGTTTTCACAGTTCATGAGTTTGAGCCCTGCATCTTACAGCACAGAGCCCCGCTTCAGATCCTCTGTTCCCCTCTGCCCCTCTCCCACTTGCTCTCTCTCTCAAAATAAAAAAACGGGGGGGGCACCTGGGTGGCTCAGTCGGTTAAGTGTCCGACTTTGGCTCAGGTCATAATCCACGGTTTGTGGTTTCGAGCCCCGCATCGGGCTCTGTGCTGACAGCTCAGAGCCTGGAGCCTGCTTCGAATTCTATGGTTTCCTCTCTCTCTGTGCCTCCCCCATTCATGCTCTGTTTCTCTCTGTCTCAATAATAAATAAACATCAAACAATTAAAAATGTTTTAAATAAATAAAAAATGAAAAAAAACATTAAGAAATAAAGTATAAAATTCTCATCACAAGAAAAAATGTACAGCTGTACGTGGTGATAGATGGTAACTAATCTTACTGTAGTAATCACTTCACAATATACATGTGTCAAATCATTATGCTGAACATCCATAACGAATACAACTTTATACGTCACTTGTAACTTGATAAAAGACAAACCTCACCTTCTCTCCAAATAAAGTCACATTCAGAGGGACTGGGTGTCGGGATCTAATAGATCTTTGGTGGGGAACACAATTTAACCCACAACAGTTGTCAAGGTTGGAAGATGGCCCCTTCATAAGTTTCCTGTCCTGCTTCTAAGCACTTAGAATTTCTCCTTCTTTTCCCCAAGTCTTCAGTCTTTTGCATCACCCCTCCACTCCCTTCCCAGCCCGCATGATCCCCTCTGGTCACCCTGGAGAGTCTGAGCAGTACCCCCTCTCCCGGTTTCACTAGGAGTACCTCCCAGCATTCCCTCTGCCCTCACCCCCCACCGCCACTCCCTCCCTTCAGCCCAGTGGCCAGAACACACCTGTCAGGGGTCTCCCCTGCCCTCCTCGGGGCCGCCCCCTGGCCATCTGCTCCAGGTGTATTCCTTTCATGCAAAGCCCTGCGGGCCCCACCTCTGGGACAATCTCCCTGGGCCTCCAAACCCTCCATTTCCCCCTGCTGTCAATAATAGCATCTTAGAGGTAACCCCAGGGCATCCCTACAACCTCTTGTCTTCTTCCTTTCTCTCCGAGATAATCCAGGCAAAGTCCCGTCTTAACTTGTCCGACTGTCCTTCAGCAGGATCTCCGCTCACCCTTCATCCATCTCCTGGAACATTCTTGATTGTCTGCGGCCGAAGCCGTATTTCTTCTCGGCTTCCCTTTTCCTTCTCCCCTCTTACCTTGGCTCACTCCCTGCCCTCTTCCTTTGTTCCTCTGTCTGTTACTCCCTGTTCTTCAGCTCCTGGAGATCCCCTGCCGAGGCTCAGAAGGGCAGGGCTCCCTCTGGAACTTGGCTCCTCCCACCCAGTGTTTGCTCTGTCACTTCCAGCCATCGTGGGACACGTGTCACCGGGTGCGGAAAGGGCCTGGGCTGTGGTCCCGGAAGCTCCGGAGGCGAAGCCTGTCTGGTCAGTTGGGCAGAGCCAACTTTAGTGACAGAGACAGCTTGGCTGTGGCATCAGACAGGCCAGGATTTGGAATTTCACTATCACTTCGGCTGTGTGACACTGGGTAAATCTCTTAACCCACTTAAGGGTTGACTTCCTAATCGGTCCAAAAGGAAGCAGATCCCACATACCTGGTGGGGGTGAGAGATCAACTAGGTTCCAGATTTCTCGGATTATTCAAGGAGAGTTTACATACAAAGGACCTATTTACAAAGTGGTGGGTTACAGCCAGCTGTAACTACCCCAGGCCCTAAGCAACAGGGGCAGTGGGCTGGGGGTTCTGGGAGTCACTTACTAGAATCCAGAAGGACAGAATCCTTTAGACTCAGACACCTTAAGTAGCTGGGGTCTAGGACTACACTCAGCTCTGCAGGGTAGGGGCTGGGGAACTGAGGCCAATGTGCCCATTGGTTGAACCACAGGACGCCCAAGGCCAGGGGGCCGGGCCCACGTGGTCCACGGAGGTCAGCCTCCCCAGCAGCAGGGGGTAGGGGGGCTGGAGGGGTGGGAAGGGGGGGTTCACGGGGAGAGGTAAAGAAGGCATTTGGAGGAGGAATTGGATGAATCAGCAGAATTCCGTTTAAATCAAATAAGATAAGGTATATAAGACCCAGGACCTGGTACATATCAAGAATTCAATAAATGTTTTGGCAACTTTTCCTCTCCCTATTATTATTATTATTATTATTATTATTATTATTATTATTTAGAGAAAGTAAAGCACAGTCTTTCCTGATTCTTCTCTCACCAGTTCTAAATCTCCAGGAAGGAGAAACTACCAGAATCAACTTCCTCTTTGAATTGTTAAGGAGTGCCCGCTCACACCAGTCTGCTTCAGGGAGCTTCCGTGTTCCATCCCGACCTTACCTGATTGGACCAAGGATGGGCGCCTCTTTCTCCGGGGCAAAGCCGATTGGACTGCAGGCAGGTGCGTCACTCTCATGGGCAAAGCTGATTGGGCCAGGGGTGGGCGCCTCGTCCCCCATGGGCAGAGCACCAGCCAATGTTTCCACCCCTGCCCCAGCTGATTGGACCAGGGGCGGGCACCGAGGCAGGCGCTGGCTAGTGATTGGCCAACCTCTTCTGCTCTCTTGGAAGGTATGTTGGTGAGCTGCTCAAAGGTCCAGGAGCAGGAGGAGCGGAGCTGGTGGGGAGCTGAGGCACCACGAAGGTGGTGGAGCGGAGAAGGGTCAGCAGATGTCCAACCCCGAAAGGCTGGAGACCCAGAGCCGCTGCTTTATTCCAAACACGCACTGCTCCAGCTCCGTCAGGCTGGGGAGACAGCGCAGAGCGTTTCCTGCCCCCCTCGCTTTCCACCTCCTCTTACAATAATCCCCGTCTTAGCTGAGCTTGTCCCTGTCTGCTGCGACAAGAATTTCCAAACTCTTCCCAGACGCCTTGTCAGAATCGGCATGTATGGCAGGCAAGCGGGAGGCCTGGGCCACAGCCCATTTGCAGCTCCTGAGTGTTGAAGGTTTATGATGAATACTTACCCCCCACCCCCCCTGCGGCTTGTCAAAGCAAGAGGGGAGAGAGATGAGGCCTTCTAAATATTCGAGGATCTCTCTTGATTATCCGGTTACTTAGTTTGTTATTTTTATAATCAAAAGGGCCCACCAATATGTCAGAGGAATTTATTCAAAATAAATATTGGAGAGATATTTAAGCGACACTGAGCAGTGGGGAAGTAATAGAGCAGAGCAACCGGCTAGCGTCCTTTCCGGCTCAAGCCCACTTGTTCACCCTCGCCAGGCAATTTCGCAGACCTTTTTATAATTAGTTGCTATTGTTTTCGTCTCCAGAACCAAAATATTTTACTCTCTGACACATCTGTTGGGCATTTGGGGTATGTTTGGTGTATGTTTTCTCCTTTGTCTTTTTTTATGGAAAGCCAGTAATGTGGAGTCTGGTCTGCTCCTTTTTTTTTTCGATGAGAGAGCCAAAGCCCCAGAGGACCAGTAGGTGCACTGCCCACGGTCTCAGGTGGTTAGAGGCACAGAAAAGACCAGAACCAGGGTCCAGAACTCCTGAGCCGCTGCTCCTGCCTGCATTCCATACCATCCTCTCTATCTGCAGGCAAAATGTCCTCATGGAACCAGGGCACTGTGAGCCTGCTCAGGCTTCCAGAGTCGCTGCGGGGCCACCACCTCCTGGAAGCCCTCTGGATGGTCTCCGCCACAAGGCCACCAACAAACTCAGATAGATCTGGGTTTGCACTGTGCTTCCTCCACACCTACCTCGGTGTGGCATCCTTTCAGCGGCGCCCCGTGTCTCTGTGCCTTTTACCTTCTGTTGGGCTCCACGACCTCTGAGGTCAAGATCCTGCTAGATCACCTTCCTGTTTCCTATCCAACTCTGAGCCGACATGCACGGGTTGGATGAATGACGGCATAAGTGATTGAAAGAATGAAAAGAAGAGTATTCGATTGGAAAGTGAGCTGGCACTTTGCTATTGGGAGCCGGTGATGGTCTGAGAGAAGAGATCTAGGGTGGAGGTTAAGAGCCATAGTGGCAGGGACCTGGCTTCTAATTGCCACTCTGTCACTCACAAGCACTGTGACCTTAGGCAATTTCCTTAATCTCCCCTGCCTCGGTTTACCTGTCTGCAAATGAAGATAATGGTGATGTGAGCCTCTCCGTTGCACTGTTGTAAGAATTATATGAAAGAATGCAAGGAAAGCGTTAGTGCAATTCCTGGCACATAGTACCTGCTCATCAAACACCTGCTATTACACGGACATTATTTTGGAAATTGGAAACCATCCCCGCCATAAGCTTTGTTTCTTCTCTGTGAAAACGAGGACTCATCTTCTGTATTTTCTCTTTGTCATGTGAAGCATGGGTGGTGATTACTTTTAATCTCTCTTCTCTCGATCTTTCTTAAAGCGTTACCCACCTTCCAGGTCAAATCCAAAATCTTTTTCTACCTCCAACAAAATAAGTGGCACAAGCGTATTGGGTCTCGGGCTTACTCCCAGGGGGCCTCCGCATCTTGGTTCTGGCTGAAGCGAGGGTGAGTGAGTGAGGTGCTCACCTAAGGCACAGAATTTAAGGAGGATCTGAAAAACTCAGTAGTGAAGAGAAATATTTTTTTATTGTGGTAAACATACATAAACGTTACCAGCTTACCCACTTTAACGTGTGCGACTCAGTGAGTGACATCAAGTAGGTTCACAAGGAGGACAGCCATCGCTACTGTCCATTTCCATTAAACGCAACAGTAAGGAATATCCATTAAACAGTAAACTCCCGAGACAGAACATTTTAATGCAATATTTTAAAAATCAAAGTTAATGCAAAAAGTCCATGATGAAGAAAATATCAAAATTTTAAGTAAAGGCAGGATTAGAAAACTGAAGCAAATTAAACTTTCTTTAAAGTTGTGACTGGGCTGGGGCTCCTGGGTGGCTCAGTCCATTAAGTGTCCGACTTCAGATCAGATCAGGTCATGATCTCACGGTTCGTGAGTTCGAGCCCCGCGTTCAGCTCTGGGCTGCCAGCTCAGAGCCTGGAGCCTGCTTCAGTTTCTGTGTCTCCCACTCTCTGCCCTCCTCCTCTTTAAAATGAACTTTAAAAAAATTAAAGTTATGACTTGGTGGAGAACAATTGCCAAGCATGGGTAATTCTCTCCATTGCAAATGAGATTAGCAAGGAAGTAGATTTTTGAAAGTATTATTGGTAAGCATGCTTCCATTAAAGGCAGAGGAATAAAATTATAATAGATTTCGTTTGGGATATTAATAAAATATTCAGGTTTAAGTAATCTTGTGAGATTTAACACACCTACTTTTCAATTTTTCAATAATATTTCCAACTACTAATTACAGCGAGGTGACTTCACAGGACCGGCAGCACAGAGCCGCGGAGACGTGGCTGTTGGCAGTGAAGGGTGACCCCTCCCTCCTCTATTCTGTGTGACCTCTGTTACCTGTGACGTTGCAGGGGAAGGAGGCCGGGAGTTCTCTTCTCTCTGACCAGGAAGGGGTGCAAAGAGGCCTGTCCCCAAAGCCAGAAGTGCAGCTCCTCCATCGGCCAGCCCTGAGACCTTGCACGAGTCAGGTCACCTTCAGGGCCTCGATTTTCTCCCTTGCGCGTGGAAAGCTATCTTCACTCACCCCTCCCAGGCTCCTACGAAGCAAATCAGCTAAGGGCTTATAAATGTGAGGGAGTGGTCTTACGAGGTGATCATACCGTCTGTCTGGGGCCCCAGAATCACTTCTAGGCGGCTGCGGGGCTGTTTAATAGTCACTCAGCAAACATTTGCTGAGCACCACTGTGTGCCAAGCCCAGAGGCATCTGTGGCATCCTCAAGCTAATTCAGCATTTTCATACACCGTTTTAAAATTTTTTAATGTTTTTTTTTAATTTTTGAGAGAAAGAGACAGAGGGTGAGTGGGAGAGAGGCAAAGAGAGACACACACAGAATCGGAAGCAGGCTCCAGGCTCTGAGCGGTCAGCCCAGAGCCCGACACAGGACTCGAACCTACGGACCGTGAGATCATGACCGGAGCCTAAATCAGAGGCTTAGCCGACTGAGCCCCCCAGGCGCCCCACATACATCCTTTTTTTGTTTGATTTTAGTCTTCCAGAGGAAGCAGACAGTTATTATTAATTCCATTTTCACAAACGAGGAAACTGACCCTCGGTTACATTGAACCCAAAGTCACTTGTCGGATTGGGGGCCCTCGGAGGCTTGAACACATCTCTGACTCCGCGCCCGGTTGTCCTGTGGCTGTGTACTGAGGCCCCCTCTAGGATCTGCCAGGCATCCCCGCCCCGTCTGGCCCTGGGAAGGGATTCCAGGAAGGGGTTACCTTTGACCTTGTACCCTGCGTGCACTCTAGCCGCACCGCCGTGGTTTCTGGCAGGAAGAGCCTTGAAGCAGGGAGGCCCAGTCTCTAGTCCCAGCTGCACTTGGCTGGACCCTGGCCTTGACCTCCCCGTGCTCCTCTGCACACTGGGAAGCAGGTCGTAGGGCACAGGGCTGGGAGGCGCATGCAGGGGGACCTGGGAAAGGGCAGACACGCAGGTTCCTTTTATCCAAAACAACAGAAGCATTGTCCACGCTGAATCCGTTGATAGGGCGCCGGCCGCATCACCATTTCTCAGCGCCGCCTCCACACAGGTCCCTGTCCCTCCGGGCACGCCGCTTCAGTCTCCTGCAGAGTCACCCCCAGCAGTGCTCCTCCCCCCACCTTTGCAAGCACCTTAGAGCCCTCAGTGTGGTCCCAGCTCCGTGCTGGGCACCGCAGAGGACCCAAAAGAAGGCCCGCTCCCTGTTCCTGAGACCGCGCAGCCTGCTGGGGAGGCTGGCACCAAGCACATACTTTGGGGAACACGCTCTGCCATTTCGCATCAGCCCTGGGAACGGCCAACAGGCTTGATCCCACCCACCTCGGGGATGCATGGCACATGGGCACTGTGCATTCCAGGAAGCCTTCCTGGAGGAGGAGGTTTATTGAGAGGCGATAGGGGTTCTTCAGTTGTCCTCCTCGAGACACCGGTGCATCAGGAAGGAACATGCTCTGTAGAGGGTCCCCTGGCTCGTGTTCCCTCCTCCTCTCCCTCTCAGGGCATAGGCCCTGCACGCAAGCCCCCCATTGGCTCCCTCACCAGGAAAAGGAGGTAACGTTATGGCTGACCTCACAGGATTGTACCCAGGCAATCACGAAATAAGAGAAATGAAATAAATTGCTTTGTAGACTAGCAGGTGTCACAAATGTCAGGTGCTATTATCTCCACCCCCAGGTCTGGCTTCACTTCCTCGCACGAAACTCTCCGTACTGGGCACCCACCCAGCGGTGGCCCCTGAGAAGCCGGGTCTGAGCCCAGGTCTCTGTGCTCCTTCTCCTCACACCGTCCTGAGTTCTGTCCCCTCCGTCATCCTTCCTGACTCTTCCAACAGGACTGCTGTCAACACTGGAGGTTACTTCTTTTGTACAGTGAAACGTACATATGAAAAGTGACCGAGTTCACATTGTTAAGCTTACAGCCCAGGGCATTCAGGACATCACGCTGCTGCGCCATCACCGGCCACCCGACTCCAGAGCTCTTTCCATCTTGTAAAACGGAAACTCTGTCCCCACGAAACCCTAGCTCCCCCGGCCCCTTCCCCAGCCCCGGCACCCCGCTATCCCGCTTGCCGTCTCTGTGAATTGGACTACTCGAGGGGCCCCGTGTACGCGGAATCTTGCGGCATTTGTTTTTCTGTAACGAGCCACTTCCACTTTGCATACGTGTCCTCGAGGGTCATCCATGTCATAGGTCACCGCAGATCTGCGGACCTTTGTTCCTCTGTGTGGCTGAACAGCTTCCATCGTATGCACGTGCCGCATCCACGGACAGTTGCTTCCACCTTTTAGCTGCTGTGAATAATGCCGCTATAGAAACGTGGGTGCGTAAAGACCTGCTTGCGTTCCTGCCTTCCATTCTTCTGGACACATGTGTACACCCACAGGTGGAATCCCCGGATCCTAGGATAATTCTACGTTTGGTTTTTTTTTTTTTTAGGCTGCACCTCTTCACATTGTCCAGGGTTACATTTGATCAACTTCTTTCAGCCTGTGCACCGAGCGCCTGGTCTGCGGCCCGCGTCACCTCCTTTAGAAGCCTGGATTCCAGGTAGCGTTTGAAAATATGAAAATCCAGGCTGCAGAACAACTGGGGACTTTCGGGAAGCAGAGGAGAAGCCATGAGGAGGTGTTGGAGGAAATCATTCGGAGCACGGCTCCCCGCCAGAGTGCGGAAGTCGCTGCCTCACTGAGCCTTTGAGTGTGCTGGTAATCATGGATAATTTTATTACTTGTTGCCAGATGCCCGGTAAACCCCTTAATATAGAAAGCAATGATTTTCCTTTTGCCGAAGGACTTGGAAAATACCTCTTCTGAAGCTGTGAATGCCAGTGGACCACGCCGAGGGCAAAGCACCCATGCAAACCTGTCTAGCTTTCCCAATAAAGAACATTATAGGAACAGAGGATTTTTTTTACATGCTCATAAAATGATTATACTTGTTCTGAGAATTTCCTGGTTTGAGCAGGACTGTTACAGACCTATTTCATAAGTTGATTTATTTGTTTAACGGTATCTGCAGGGACGTGTGTTTTAATTTCAGTTGGCTTTTTTTAGGTTGGTTTTGTTTCTCTTTCCTGCCCATCTCACATCTGAAAAAATCTCTTTCCGCCACAGGACGTTTGAAAGTGGCTTGGACTGTAAGAGACTCTCGGTGCCCCAAAATTCCGGTTGGTGTTCTCAGCCGCTGACATTTGGGTGTGAGCTTTTCCTTGTCTTGAATATTCATTGGCCATTTCTGTTGTTGCATTTACCAAAATAAAATCGACTTCAGTCCGCTCCTCCCTGGGAAAGGGCTGGTGAGCAGTTTTCTGACAGTTGTATATTAAATGCAGGTGGCTTCGTGAATGCACGTTCTGTCTGGCTCAGTACATTAACCATAACCCACAGTTTCTTCCAAAGGAACTGGAATGAATTAAATTGTTTAATAAAACCTTACTTACCTGGATAAACTCATTTCTATTTTGCATTTAGACTCCCTAATGCATCTTTCCAGATTGTTATTTGTAAAATAAAAAGCTAGACGTGTTTACTTAGAAAGCCAAACATCAGACCCTAATCCTGGTTCCTATCCAAGTTCTATGCAACATCTCTTTTTTTTTTTTTTTTTACATTTCCTACCATGTTATGAACTGTCGCAGATTTCATTGCGCATGAATTGATAACTCCCACCCCAGATCCAAATTAAAAGTTGAATTCACGTCTCTGCGTATATTTTTTTTAGTATCACACCCCTGAAACCTATACTGTTTTGGATGGAAAGGAAGCCAAAGATGCAATTTGGAAATCGATTTTCAAGCAGGGCCCTTTGCAAGAAGGCCTCGCCGGGCCTCTGGTTGATGCTCTCCGGGATCATCAAGGGTCCGTTTAAGAAGCTGCATATAGGATCATTCTAGAAGACTGCATCTTTCGGAAGAGCTAGCATGGTAAGCCCAGCTTGGAGTTTCGCTCTCGGAGGATGCCGGGCCCGAAGCATCAGCCATCTTTCCTCTTACCTTTGCCAAAAGCAGTTTCTGGCACATTTTATACCGTTCAATGAGGACTTGCTGAACTGTTTCACTGAACACGTGAGTAATGAGGATGACTTACTTCACCTTATTTCCCTGTTTGCCTTTTTCCAGTAAACCCGGTGCCAAATTTTATGCTTAAATACAATGAACTATATTAGCCCGGATATTTGATCTAATTGCTTTTCCTCTTTCTTATTAAACATTTAAGAGTTCTATTTAAACAATTTTATTATATTCCAGTCATATATATATACATATATGTACATATATACATATATATATATATATGAGGGGCTAAAGAGAGGGAGAGCAGGGGAGAGGGGCAGAGGGAGAGAGAATCCCAAGCAGGCCACATTCTCAGCAAGGAGCCCCTCACGGGGCTCGATCCCACGTCTTGGTATCATGACTCAAGCTGAAATCAAGAGGCGGACACTCAACTAAATGAGCCATAAGACACCCTATACCTGACTTAATATAACGCTCGAAAGATAATGTCTTGTTGTGTGAGCCGACACCACTGAGCACCTGTAAGCTCGGAGGCTACCTGACGTGATCTGCTCCTCCTCCCCGCGTGCCAGGAATCCATGTTCTCTGTAATAGACGAGGACACCTAAACATTCTTGTCCTTGGCTTTTGCAGGGTGTGGGGAGTAGTAACTACCATTCGTCACCTGCCATGCTAATCATTTGATGGAATTCCTCAAAAAGAATTTCACGAGGTGGCTATTCTGGCCACCCTCATTTTGTGGATTAAGAAGCTGGGACTTTGGGGCGCCTGGGGGGCTCAGTTTGTCGGGCATCCAACCTTAGCTCAGGTCATGATCTCCTTGTTTGTGGGTTCGAGCCCCTCACTGACTCTGTGCTGACAGCTCAGAGCCTGGAGCCTGCTTCTGATTCTGTGACTCCCTCTTTCTCTGTCCCTCCCCTGTTCTCACTCTGTCTCTGTCTCTCTCTCAAAAAAAAATAAACATTTAAAAAATAATAAAAAAAGAAACAGACTTGGTAGTTAAGTAATTCCCTGCAGGGCACACAGCTGGAAAGTGGCAGAGAGGGGATTTGAACCCTGACTCCTACCTCCAAAGCCAGCGCCCAATATGATCTACAGGCTCCGGGGAGCAATGTCTACGCGGTAATAGCTTTATTCAGATGCAAACTGTTCTTTCCCTTGACTGCAGTGACCCGGCTGTTTCTGAACTCTTCTCCGGGCTCAGGATGCGCGAGGTGGGTGTCCGAGCAGAGAGAAATGGCCGCTAGAGCAGGCGTCGCTGGAACAAGAAAGAGGGCTCGGGCTGCATGAACTCACTCTTGCTGTGGGTGTCAGGGACCACTCGGTGGGGAGGAAGGGTGCTGGCTAGGCCCCAGGGAGCGCCTGGCCGGAAGGGGCCCAACCCAAACCTCACAGCTCGGACCCCTTCCTCTTTGGGGACACTTTTCCCACCCAGGAAACGAAGGCATCAGACTCCGCGTGGTCGACTCCCAGCAGCTCAGCGAACTTTCCCTCCCCTCCAACGGGCCACTTGTGGGCAGGTCAGCTCTGAACACCCTCCCGCCCACCGGCCCCGCGGCAAAGTCCTTCCTTCACGTCCAACTGCCGGAGAGACCCGACCGAGGGACGAGGGAGACGAGGCGCTTGAGGTTTATCAAGTTTTCAAGATGACACCTCCAAAAACCCCCTTACAAACCGCTGGGCACCAGCCCGTGGGGGCGCCCCGCACATCGCCGCCGCCTCTGGCGGGCGCCGCCGGGGACTCGGGCAGCCCTCCGCCACCCACCCACCCATCAAGACCCACCATGTCACCGTCAGGAGGAGGGGCAGAAAGCTCAGCGCTGGTCACCTTATAATCAAATTTTCACTGCGCTCCCTGACAGGTTTTTAAGTCACTTAAGGGATCTATTTATACGTGAAAGCATCAGCATCGTGCAGTAAATCCAACCACAAGCCGGTCCCGTGTTTTATTAAGTTTAAGTTCAGTGAGAGTGCAACGCGAACGAGGGTCCTGTGTCTCTCCGTTACATCTGATTTGCGGTTCCCATAAAAAGGCCCACATGCCGCTGTCTCAGATGTGTTTTGGATTGAAAATAGGATTAATGTGCTAAAGTGTGATTGGAATGGTTAAGCGCGATTAATTGGAACAGACTGCTGCTGCCAAGGGAGCCCCTGGGAGGCTGGCCCCGCTCCAGGTTACGAAGTGAACAAAGCCGGCCAACTGTCCGGCGGGGTCCCCGTCCCGCCTGGCGCGCTCGCCCCTCGCGCTTTCTCCTCGCCAGCCTGTCTCAGGGCAGATTAAATGCAGCTGAGAATGTGGGGCTCGCTCGGCGGCCGGCGTCCTCCGGGAATAGGCAGGAACCTGGGCCCGGCCGGGCCGCGGCGGTGCAGGCCGAGGGCCGCCGTGCGCGGGGGGCGGCGGGCCAGGTGGCTGGGCCGGGGGTGGGAGTCATTTGGGTTGTTGGCTTTTTTTTTTTAAATGATCTATTAAACCCCTGAACTTTAATCAGGCTGCTACCACACTGACGGCTCTGATTTACTCTCGGAAAGGGCGTGGGTGGAGGCCCATGCGCAGGCCGGAAGGCCTAGCCAGCCTCCCGCCGCCGCTGGGGAAGCCAGGCCTACGTGGGCCCTCTCAGGCCTGGACCCCGCCTGCTTTGGGCACCCCTGGCCCCCAGTTCTGGGCACCCCCCGCCCCTAGCCTTGGCCACCTCTGGCCCCCAGCTTTGAGCACCCCCAGCCCCCAGCTCCGGCTATCCCCGGCCCCAAGCTTTGGGCACCCCTAGCCCCCAGCGCCGGGCACCCCTGGCCCCTTGCTCCCGGCCTCCCTGGCCCCCCTGCTCCCAGCACCCCCGACACCCTGCTCTGGGCACCCCGGCCCCCAGGCACCTTTTGGTCCCAGCCACCAGTCTGGACAACAGCTTCCTCCCACCTCTGCCCCAAACACACATGGAAACGAAAGCTGAGTTAGCCAGGCCTCCTCCCATCCTGCACCCCAAGGCTCCTGCGTGTGGTGGCCCCCCATTCTGGGGATGTCTCAGCGGCGGCTGTTGCCCCACATTGAGTCACGAGGTGAGATGCAGTCTCGCAGGCTCTGGCTGCTCCCAGGTCAACGGGCAGAGGTTCTGAGGAAGAGACCCATGAGGGTGACTTGCTTTTAAAGTCCACTCAGGATAATAATTTTTATATAAGGGACATTTTTCATACCATGGAAGCTTAAAAGAGATTCTTTCCAAAGAGTGAGGAGGAAAAGTTATGATAGACCCTAAAATTTATTTATTTTTTAATGTTTATTTATTTTTGAGAGAGAGAAAGAGAGCATGAGCAGGGGAGGGGCAGAGAGAGAGGGAGACACAGAATCGGAAGCAGGTTCCAGGCTCTGAGCTGTCAGCACAGAGCCTGACATGGGGCTTGAACTCATGAACCGTGAGATCATGACCTGAGCTAAAGTCAGACGCTTAACTGACTGAGCCACTGGGGCGTCCCACTAGGCCCCAAGATTTAAAAAACATATTGTCCCTTTACAAGGGTCATCTGGCTATTAAAGGAAAATATGACCTAGAAAGGACCAGTATGCTCCCAGGTCAGGTCTGACACAGAGCACCAGGCAATTCCTGAGTCTGTTAAGGACCTTTCCTGTGGTGAGTTATGTATTATTTGTCTCTAAGGTTGGCTAAGTAAGGGTGTGTGTGTGTGTGTGTGTGTGTGTGTGAGAGAGAGAGAGAGAGAGAGAGAGAGAGAGCGATCAAGAGAGAGACTGCGGGCTCGCTCCACGTGGATCCAGTGTGTTGTGGAAGTCTGTGAGCCCGAGTTTAGGCTGGCCGGGCCTAAATTCGTAAGAAAGCCCTTTGCTTTTACCTGCGTGCTTCTGCCTCCCAGATGGCGGGCGAAAAAGCCGAGAAGCCAGCTCCGCAGGAGAAGAAACCCGAAGCCAAGAAGGCTGTTGCTGGTGGCAAGGTCAAGAAGGGTAACCTCAAGGCTAAAACGCCGAAGAAGAGGAAGCCCCACTGCAGCCGGAACCCCGTCCTAGTGCCAGGAATCAGCAGGTGCTCCCGATCGGCTATGTATTCAAGGAAGGCCATGGACAAGAGGAAGTATTCAGCAGCTAAATCCAGGATGAAAGAGAAGGTTCTTGCTACGGTCACAAAACCAGTCAGTGGTGACAAGAATGGTGGTGCGCGAGTGGTTAAACTCCGCAAGATGGTAAGGCTGGGAAGAGACAGGTGCATGTTTGAGTAGCTGGAGGGGTTTTCTGAGTTTTAGAAACCCTACCAGAGAATCCCAGAAAGCTTGAGAATCACTGCTGCGTAGCTTGCCGTGTGATTCTGAGGTTTGGTTTCATCCCAGATTGATTTAAGATCTACTGAGGAGAAGTGAAAGCGAACAGTGATATTGTAAATAAAGCGTTTTAAGTAGGTGAAAAGGGTCGCCCAGACCACCAGCCCTACGAATTTGATGAGCTTGTTTTAGTAAGATGGACCTGTGGATCCTCTACAGCCCAGGCAGGTATTACCCTCCCGAAGACGTGCCTCGGAAGCTGGTGTGCCATGTTCAGTCAGCAGGTGAGGGCACTGCGAGCCAGCATCACGCCTGGGACCATCCTGATCATCCTCACTGGGCGCCACAGGGGCGAGAGGGCGGTTTTTCTGAAGCAATTGAGCAGTGGTTTGCTGCTTGTGCCTGGACCTCTGTCCCTCAATCGCGTTCCTCTGTGTAGAACACCCCGGAAATTTGTGATTGCCACGTCCACCAAAATTGATATCAGCACTGTGAAAATCCCCAAACACCTCACGGATGCTTACTTTAAGAAGAAGAAGCTGCGTAAGCCCAGACACCGGGAAGGGGGGATCTTTGATACCAAAAAAGAAAAATACGAGATCACAGAGCAGCGCAAGGTGGATCAGAAAGCTGTGGACTCGCAAATTCTGCCAAAAATCAAAGCTGTCCCTCAGCTTCAGGGCTACCTCCGCTCTGTGTTTTCTCTCACAAATGGGCTTTACCCTCACAAACTGGTGTTCTAAGTGTCTTAACAGAACCAGATTAAATAACGGCTCCATCAAAAAAAAAAAAAAAGAGAGAGAGAGACTGTGTGTGTCAGTGTCAGTGTGTGTGTGTCATACATGTAAGTGTGTGTGTGTCTATGTGTATTTGTGTGTGTCTGTGTGGGGTATATGAGTGTGTGTTGATGAACTAGAAGCAGGCCTTCTAGAAAGGTCGGCACTTCCAGACGTCACCCCGGACCTGCGTCTCTGTCCTACGGAGGGCGGGCTGAAAACCTTGAGGTATGAGGGATGCGGCCACAGGACTTCTGGCGTAACCCGGAACCCTCAAGAGTAATGTGACCCAGGAAGGTCACCCCAGTCAGAGGACCCAGCACGGAGGTCAAGGCTCCTGTCACTCATCGAGGCCACAAGTGAGGAAATCGGACCCAAAGAGGGGGCCCCGTCACGTCCCAGATGGCACAGGGAGTCAGCGAGGCGGGATCTGGGTGGTAGGCTTGTCTGGCGCTCTCTGGAATGGTGTTTCCAAGGGTCCCCGGGGGTGTGTGCCCCATCCCATTCCGGCCTCCATTTTATTCTCTTTCTGGAACGCTCTGCCCTTTGATGCCTCCCTTCCCCCCACACTGACGGGCTCTGCCCATCTGCCTAGCACAGCGCTTTAGAGCTGGGTCCCTCAGACACATCGTGAGCCCTTCTCCGCCCGCCTGCGTCGCCAGGGCGCCTGCCCCCGAACCAGCCAGGTTGGTCATGTGCCTCCATCAGCCCTACCTGTAACTTTTCTGTCAGCTCGGCACAGGTGAGGCGAAGGGGTAAGAGTTAGAGCTCACGGTTAGCCAACGTGGGTCCCCATGGCCCTGCAGCTCCCTGGCTGTGTGACTTGGGGCGAGTGACTGAACATTCATGATCCTCCATTTTCTCATCTGTACAATGGGGGCAATATTCTCTCAAATTTGAGACCTGCGCTTTTCATAGAAGTGTGGATGCGTTTTGAGCCAAAGCACACGTTGAACGAGGTGTCTTTCTTTCCCTGAGATACTGTTAGTAAAGCGGTGCTGGGTATTCCAGTGTCCCCCCCCCCCCCCATCCGCCCCTCAACCCTGCGGCCTTTATGAAGAGCGTCCAGGACCATCTGGCCAGACCCTCCCCCGGGGGCGTGGGCAAGGCTCAGCTACGCGTCCACTTGTTTGTTTGTTTTTCTGGAGAAAAACTACACGTCCCGGAGGCGCGGGGTCTGGAAGGGCCTGCGCCACCTGGCAGAGGGCACCGGGAAAATCAAGTGTTTACGGGCTGTACAGACAGGAATGTTTCCACGGCACCGCGGGGCCCCCAGGCTCCCCGGAGCAGCGTCAGGCTGTTTGAAGGGAGACCATCTGGGCCCGGACTTCTGCTTGGCCCACGGCAGGCCTCCCGCTGAGCAGGGGTTGAGGTGCCCCTGGGGCTTCCCTGTCACCCTCCCCCTGGGGGCAGGAGGGCTCCTCTCCACAGTACAAGGGATGGACTGAAGGAAGAGGGCCTGGAGTGAGGCGACACCGTGTCCTGTGTCTGTTTTTTTTTTTTTAAGTTTATTTATTTTTGAGAGAGAGAGAGCATGAGCAGGGGAGGGTCAGAGAGAGAGGGAAACACAGAATCTGAAGCAGGTTTCAGGCTCCGAGCTGTCAGCACAGAGCCTGATGCGGGGCTCGAACCCACAAACCGTGAGATCATGACCTGAGCTGAAGCTGGAAGCCAGACGCTTAACAGACTGAGCCACCTAGGCACCCCCTTTGTCCGGTTTTAAGCTCTTGTCCCCTGCACCCAGCAGGCCCCTTTTCACCTCCGTGGCATCTCTGTTTTCTTCCCCTGAAAAAGATGCAAAATTAATGGCCCCCTCCAGCTCCGAGAGGCACCCCATCGGGCCATCACCTCTGCCCGGGCCACATTGCATTGTAAAGGGGTGTCTTAGTTTGAGTACCCCCCCCAAGTCTGAGCCCTGGACAAAGAGCTTGGGGCCTGCAAGCTGGTGAATGACCTACGAAGTGGCCCCAGGAGGCAGGAGCGAGAGGAGGTGAGGAAGGAGAACCTGAGAGGTGCCGAATGGCTCTGGTACGTGAATCGGACTCAGTTCTGCTGGGCACTACTGAGGAATCATATAGAACATACCAGATAATTGTCCCTCAGAGGGAACGTGTGCCCAGCGACCTCACCCGCCTTGGCCAGGGGCCTCCAGGGTGTCAACCTTCTGCACTTTGAAGCCACCTCTGCTTGTAGACTCAGCAAGCTCCCTTGACTTTCTAGAAAGTTCTGTGGCAGAAAACTGAGACAGCACTCGTGTAGGAAGCCTTGTAGGGGCAGGATTTGTTCGCCACAGCTGCAGTTGGGTGAGGAGGACGCTGAGGGGATGCAGCACAGGGCACCCCCAGCAGCTGCCACTGGCATTATTTACCACCTTGCTCAGTGCCCACCACTGCTTCCCATTTAGGCCACGTTGTGACTAGAGTGATCCCTGCATCTCTCAAAAACAATTAAGATTATTTTTTACAACCACATCGGTGTAAAGATAGCCCAGACCAGATTCATGAGTCTACGTGCATTACTATATTTGGGATTTTTCTGATTAAGGAAAACATCGTCACGGGCCTCTCGGTGTGGTGGGCCTCGGGTGTGGAGCCTACTTGGTCTTCCCTGGGTCCTGCCAGGTTCTTGGCCCTGCTGTCCCCTTCTTCGCCCAGGCCTGGCCTCCTTCTGCCTGGGGGCTGTCCCAAGCCTTTCAGGACAACGGAATAGAGCTGTCTCAGGTCTCAGCTTTTAAATGTCACCTCCGCTCCAACGCCTTCCTGGATAGTCTCTCTCACGCTATCCACTTGTCCGTCTGGCACTTGTGGACCTTACATCAATAGGCGACTGAATCTGCCAGCTGCTGAACACCCATCACCCTGCGAGTCAGGACCGGGTCTGTGGGAGCCGCAGCTCTGTCGCCCAGCTCGCCCAGGCCGCTGGGGTGAGCTGCCCAGAGCCCCTTCGGGAAGGCGGGGCTGGGAGGCCAGAGGCAGCGAGCGTCTCCAGTAGAGAACCCTCAGCTGTCGCCTTGTTCAGAGATTACTTCACCCGAGAGAGCTCCCTGGCCCAGCTCTCCCCACCTTCCAGGACAGTCTGCACCCAACAACGGAACAATCTGGAAAATGAAGACTCTGCCTCTCACCCCACCTTGGACGGCCTCTCATGGGTCCTCCGAGCTTCGAGGGCCACGGCCTCTATGGGGATTTTGCCACGCTCCCTGCCCCCTGATGGCGCAGGTGCTGACCCCGGAGGGCATCCACACCCAACTTCCTGCTTCCGGTCTTCCCTGGAAACCCTCCAGCAGGGGCACCCTCTGGGCTGTGGCCATAGTCTAATCCACACAGAATGAGAGAGATGGGGCTATAAGAAAAACAGGAATTTATTAAGAGCCTGCTGACATTTCTTGATTTATATCCAGTGAAGAGATTTTTAGGCAGTTGTCCTGAAACCCCGCTGCGGGACTAAGGTGGGGGACAGGGAGGGGTTTCTTCTGAACACGTAAGGCACAGCCTCTGACCCCCATCCCCCAAGTACCTCTGCTGTCTTCCGCTGTACACATCCACTTTTGTTTGGAGAAAAGGTTCTGCTATTAAAACAAGAAAAGTTTAAAAACCACTGACTTAAGGGGGGACCGAGACCCTAATGAGCGTGGCGGCAGCCAGGACCCGTTGGGCGCCCGGCCAGGCGGCCACAGCTTCGCTCCCCGACGAGGCTGGACACGCGCCTCGCCTCCTTCTGTAATTCAGGACACTGAGGCCCGAAGAAGTTAGGGAGATGCCCAAGGTCACAGCTGGGAGCTCTTTCAAGCAAGATCTCCACTGGCGTTTTATGGAATTCAATCCCAGGAGCCGAGAGAGGCAGGAGCCAGCCAGACCCAACCCGCTTGCATCCATTTAGAGGAAAAGACCAGCTTATGTTCTTTTTTTTTTTTTTTTTTAATTCAGAAGCCCAGCAGACTTCCTCCATTCCTCTCCTCTTCTGTCTTCATGTCTTCCTTTCCTGGGACATGAGTAGGGTAAGGGGAGGGGGTTGGGGGAGCAGGAAAAAGGTAAATTGACTTAAAAAAAATTATCCCCAAAGAGCCCTGTGATAGTTCAAACCCCTTTATTCGCAGGTGGCTGGACAGAGGAGTTGATGTGGCCACAGGCCCACAAAATTCAGTGGTTTCGAGCTTCCAAGCCAGGCCAGGGCCCCGTCCACTCCGCCAGGCTTCTTCCCTTACTTTCAGAAGCCTCCCGAGGAAGATAAGGCCTGGTCCCTGGCCCCCTGCCCAGTAAAGGCCAAATCAAGTCTAGGGGAAAAGTCTGACCTAAGTGCACAGCCCGGGGGCCCCGGGATCTGAGGAGGCGGGGCCCGTGACCCTTGCCAAACTCCATCTCATCCAGTTTCATAATGTGGTTTATTTAGCATTAAACTAAGGTCCTGGGGCTTCATCAGGAAAAGAGGGCAAAGTTTCTCAGGCTCCCCGAGGAGAGAGGCTTTGGTTGCGTTTGGCCTACAT
Source organism: Helogale parvula (assembly GCA_004023845.1). NCBI lineage: Eukaryota > Metazoa > Chordata > Mammalia > Carnivora > Herpestidae > Helogale > Helogale parvula. Next base: position 203,861 of record PJEM01002709.1, read on the forward strand.
TTCTCCCAGGGATCCGGGCGCAGCAAGGACAATGTTTAGGATCCCGCGGGGCGGCCTCGCTCAGCTCAGCCCCAGCCGCCCTGGACCCCCCAGGAGTCCCTTGGGTTCTCGGGCCTGCATTGGCCCGGAGCTCCGAACTGAGAGGACGTGCCTGGGGCGGTCAGGCCTTGGGGTCTCCAGACAACAGCCTCACCCTCAGCCTCCTTTTCTGTGTGCGTATCTGGAGCAAAGATGAGGGAGCTTCACCCAGATAGCATAGATGGTCCTTTGGTTTCAGAAAAATAGGAAGGAGACCCATCTACCCCATTTTTACCCTCACGTCTCTTTTCCTGCACCCCCCCCCCCGCCCCCGCCATGGGCAGAGTCACAGCTGTTCTTACTTTCTTGAACACTGGGGACATTTATCACCGAGTCCCTCTTTGGACAGAAACGTTTTGTTGGGGACAGTCCTGTGAGGGGGGCACGGTGAACGGGATGTTGGCCAGCCTTCTGGTCAGACTCTTTGTCTCAGGCTGGAGTGTGTGAGCCTTTAGACAGAGATAAATCAGCCTGAGGTTTGACTAGGATTTGCTGCCTCCAAGGCGGACACGTGATTGCCCTGAACTTTTCCCATTTCTGCAACATCATGCAACTTATGTATTGTATTTTTATGTATTTTAGGTCCTTCCATGTTTTATATATACTTATTGTGTGCCTTACTTTCAGATAAAGACAACTCCCCCCTCACTACTCTTTCAGGATTTTCTTGGATGTTTTTGCTTCTCTATTTTTGCATGCGAACCTTTGAGGCTGCTTATCTAGGGGGAGGGAGACTCTTGTAGGTATTTTTTACTGGGAATACGCTAAATTCAGAGAATAACTTGGAAAAAGTCCCAACCTGAGGATGGGAGGTCTTCCTATCCAAGACGTAAGATGTCTCTGTACATAATAAAGTGATAACGTCTTCTTTAGGGTCCCTCAGTAGGACCTGAAAGTTTTCTTTTCTTTTCTTTAACAAAGATCTTGCCCATTCCGTGTTTATTTGCCTCATTCATTCCTGCGATTTCCCCGCACTCTGCCCTCTCTCTGATTCTGGGGAAATAGAAGGAGTCTGCGTATTCGATGTTGTCCATCCGGTCATAGCGGGAGGGAGCGCTATGTGACAGAGAGAGCGCTGTCCCATTCCCACGGCCCCTTTGTGTCTGGCACCTCCCATCTCTTCCCCCACATGCCACACCGGATGCCAGTCCCCAGCCCAGTTCTTGTGCTTCCCAGGTCCCTAGCCGGCCCCGGCAGCCTGTCCTGTCTGGAGTCTAAAGGCCTTCTTGGGCGATCACATAGCATGTCCGAACCTCCAGGACCCACAGCCGGGGAGGCTCCTTCCAGCCAGGAGATCTCGCAGGCCACTCGGGGTCTCTGCCTAGCCATAGAAACTGCTACTTGCTTGAAGAGTTGGAAGGAAGTGGGGATACAGGTAACTACAATGTAAATGAGTATTTGGAAACGTCACTGGTCTCCTGTATTTTCTCCTCCGTCTCCCCTCAAAGAAAAGCCTGCCTGACCCTTGGTGTCTCTACTCCCTTCCCCCTTCAAGTGCAGCTCCAGGTCAGTCCTAGGAGTTTCCTACATAAATGAAGAAGCCAGAGCTAAGCACTGGCCGCCCCCAGGTGCATCCCTAGGCTCTGCAAGGTCAAGGTCCCAAGAGCATTGGGAAGCCACAGTGGAGGGAGAAGAGGTATCAGCCAGCCTCCGGGGACAATTCAGTGTCCACCATTCAGAGCCAGGCTCTGAGATGAGCTCACAAGGTCATCAGGACAAACAACTCCAGGGGGCGCTGTTGTCATGGAGCAATGGTAAACGGTGCCTCCTAGGGGTGTGCAGCAACCCAGGCCCTGGTGAGGTAATAAATAAAACAAGGAAATAGTTCACTCTGAAAACTAGTGAGCCTCATAATCTCTATTTTTTTTAAGTTTATTTCTTTTAAAGGAGACAGTGTATGAACAGGGGAGGGGCAGAGGGGCAGAGGGGAGAGAGAATCCTAAGCAGACTCCCTGCTCAGCACAGAGCCCAAAGCAGGGCTCGATCCCACAAACCGTGAGATCATGACCTGAGCCAAAACTCAAGAACCAGATGTTTTAACCCACTGAGCCACCCAGACTCGCCATGAGCCTCATAATCTCTAAAAGCTGCATTATTCTTTGTCATTTACAAGGAAGAGTTGCTTTCATTTTCTCTTATAATTCTCAGAAAGACCATGGGGTACAGAGAGAAGAGAGGAATCTTCCTGCCTTGGAGGGAAAGACACTGAGGCTCAGAGAGACAAGAAGTGTCCCAGGGTCACACAGCATGTCAGGACCGACGAAGTTCAGCAAGCATGTCAGCCTAAGCATCGTATGCATTTCACGTAAGTACCAGCTCACACCTCTGTCTCCGGTTGCACGGAGCTGCTTGAGGGCATGGCTGCATCCTCGTCCACCCTGTCTTCCCGGCCCCTGCGAGGTGCTGACCACAGTTCATTAAGCACAGGAGACTCGCTGCAGATTAAGTCCCCCCTCGTCTGGGAAGTGGTGACGTCAGGGTGCAGTGGGCAGCTGGGGACTGGGAGGCGTCACAGCCGGCTCCCGTCAGCCAAGGGCAAGCAGCTGGGGACCAAAGACCACCCCTCCTAGAAGCACAGCCACCTTCGCTCGCTCATTGCAGTGCACGTCTTCTTGTTTATTTGTCTTTGTTGACTCCTCACGCTGCAGGTTAAGGTTCTCAAGAGAAGAAGTTGTCTGTCTCATGCACCATGGTGTCCCTAAGCGTGGTGCACCCCTGGTGCTCCAAAAACATTCGTTGAATGAATGAACGGACGAACAGGTGATCAGTTATTACCAATGCTCCTGAACCCTCTGCAGCTGATAAAGCGCATTCTTTTCAAAAAAATTTTAATGCTTATTTATTATTGAGAGACAGAGAGAGACAGAGCATGAGCAGTGGAGGGGCAGAGAGAGGGGGAGACACAGAATCTGAAGCAGGTTCCAGGCTCCTAGCTGTCAGCACAGAGCCTGACATGGGCCTCGAACCCACAAACCATGAGATCATGACCTGAGCCGAAGTCGGATGCTTAACCGACTGAGCCACCCAGGTGCCTCGATAAAGCGCATTCTCGTGTGTGCCAGTGATTGTCACCTAGCAAACCATCCCCAAACTTGAGGTCTTGGGACAACATGGACCATCTCCCCTCAGACTTCCGTACGTCGACTGGGCACCGCCACATGGTCCTCGTTCGGGGACTCTCATGCCGTCAGATGTCAGCCACTCTGAGCCAGACGTCCCCAGTAAGCCACCCGCCCGGCTGGCAGGTGACACCGGGCTGTAGCCTGAGCACCGACTGGTGGCCACCTGGCGTGGACTTTAACAGCATGGTGGCTGGACCCCAGAAAGAAGTGTTCCAGGAGCAAGGATGCCGGGAGACCCAGACCAAAGCTGCACCTCACAAAGGGACGGTTCAGCAGCCACCGGCTTTGAGGACTGTCTACACAGCATCCGCCATTCTGATGTTCTATCATTTTTGTCACCACCACTGTCTCTTGAAAGCCAACTCTGTGGGGGCTCGCTAAAGGGTATGGGGCATAGAGCACTGAACTAAACAGGTGCATGTCTGCCTTGGGCTGGGCTGGGGCTGCTTGCTCTTAAGTCCCTTCTCGGCCCTTCCCCCTGTTCTCTGTGTCTCGGGCTACTGGTCCCAGCAGACGTCATATCCCAGGCTCCCTTGCTGATTGGCTGTTAGCAAGTTGGAAGGCACCGGTCAGTGGTTATAAGGTAGGAAGAAAGGAAGAGCTTGAGTATCTCCCTCCTACCCCTTACTTGAGGTGGCATTTCCAGCAGAGACCGTGTCCCTTCTGGGACCCCAGCCCCACCCGGCAGCGCTGGCTCTTGGGCTCTGGTAACACTACCGTGAACTTGGCCCTACCTTCCGGATGAGGGGTGGCAGCTTCCTGACACAGCTAAACTCTCAGTGGTCCCCCCTGGTTGGTTTTTTACCTCTTCAACACCTTTGTAATGAACCGGCTATATTAAATTCTCTCTGTTGAGCTACCTGACATGGGCTGTTCTCCTGAGAAGGGCCATCCCGGAGTTTCTGTGTGGCTATTCAATTCACAGAAGCAACCTAGGAGGAGAGGATTTTTACTGAACAGGAAATTGAGGCTTGTCAGGAGAGGACCTTGCCACCTTCTCTGGCTTAGAGCAGCCCTTCGACCCTCTGGATTTCGAATCCAAAAATGATACAGCAACCTTCTCACACAAGGGTTTTAGGAGGAGCCAAGACTCTGGAAAACGTGGTTCAAAGTGCTGTCTCCAGATGGAAGCCCACGCATCTACTCGCCAAGACTCAGTGGCCCTCCACGGGCCAGCTCCCGGCACGTTATTAATGAGGAAAGGGGCAGGAAGAGGGTCTCGGAATTTCTCCCGCAGTCACACCTCCCCTTTTCATTTTGTGGGATATTAAGGCTTAAAGTATTAGCTTAGGATTCCAGGATTATTACCTCCAGACCCTGCCCAGTGCTCTTTCTGCAAAGAAGTGGGCGGGGAAGCAGAGGATCTTAGGGTCAAAGACATGGGTTCAGATTTTAGCACCGCCATTGCTGGGGGGGCAGCTCCAGGCCCACACCAGGACATACCTGTAGTGCGTCGAGGGCTCAGCCTGTGTGGGGCTGACAGGAAGCTACGGTGACCTTCCCGCCCGGAGGGGACAGCTCAGTGGGTCATGGCCACCTGAGAACAGGGTTCTGTGGCTACATCTGCCCGTTGCACAAGAGAAGCCTAAGATCTTTTTTTCTTTTTTTTGGATAAAATTTTTTCATCTTCAGAATAACGGTGCAGGCCAAACAAAACCCAGCTGTGAGGTGTCGGGACCGACAGGCTGCCGGTTTCCAGCTTCTGCCCAGAAGAGTTACACAGACGTTAGAGTGCTGACCGCAGCCCCCTTTCTGTGAGGGACAGCCCTGGGGGCGGCCTGGTTTCTTTTCTCTCTCTCTCTCTCTCTTTTTTTTTTTTTAAGTTTTATTAATTTTGAGAGAGAGTATGAGCAAGGGAGGGGCAGAGAGAGAGGGAGAGAGAATCCTAAGCAGGCTCCGCATTGTCGGTGCAGAGCCCAATGCAGGGCTTGAACCCTCGAATCATGAGATCATGACTTGAGCCGAAATCGGGAGTCAGACTCTTAACTGACATAGCCATCCAGGTGCCCCTCCGCCTTTTTCTTCTCTTCCCAAGGATACACGAGCTCTCCAGGACTTACCATTTTCTCTCTGAGGCTTTGTAAACTGGGGTTCCCTCTGGATTTTCTGGTCTACAGGTAGCTCCCATCACAGAGCCCAGGGCCAGGGCTGAGGGGGTGCTCAGGGAGCCCCCAGGCGGCACCTACCTGAAGACCCCAGGCTAGTTTCTACATTAATTTTATCTTCTGGTCTGTAACACACCTGATTATATGCAGATTTATAAGAATTCTTTCCATATTCCACACTCACAAAGTACCATTAAATGGTCCACGCTCAAAAATAATCCACCATTCCTAGCTCTGTTAAGCCACTCCAATCTGGCTTTGGTTAAAAGGCATTTTTTCAGGAACCTTTTGCACTGTGGAGGGGAATGCAAACTGGTGCAGCCACTCTGGGAAACAGTGTGGAGATTCCTCGGAAAATTAACAATAGAATCACCCTACGGCCCAGCCGTAACGCTGGTAGAAATTTACCCAAAGGATACAGGAGTGCTGAGTCGTAGGGTACATGTGCCCCAATGTTTATAGAAGTGCTATCAACAGTAGCCAAATTCTGGAAAGAGCCTAAATGTCCATCACCTGATGAGTGGATCAAGAAGATGCAGTTTATACACACAATGGAGTACTACTCGACGGTGAAAAAGAATGAAATCCTGCCATTTGCGGCAACATGGATGGAACTGGAGGGTATTATGCTGAGTGAAGTAAGTCAGGTATGTTTTCACGCATATGTAGAATTTGAGAAACTTAACAGAAGACCATGGGGGAAGGGAAAGGAAAAAAAGTTTCAAACAGAGAGAAAGGCAAACTGTGAGAGACTCTTAAATACAGAGAACAAACTGAGGGTTTATGCAGGGGTAGGGAGAGGGAAAAATGGGTGATGGGCGTGGAGGAGGGCAGTGTTGGGATGAGCACTGGGTGTGTATGTAAATCATGAATCACCGGAATCTACTCCCGAAGCCAAGAGCACACTGTATACACTGTGTGTTAGCCAACCTGACAATAAATTATACATATATTTTTTTAATTAAAAAATATTTATGTCTTTATTTTATTTTGAGAGAGAGAGAGACAGAGAGTGAATGGGGGAGGGGCAGAGAGAGAGGGAGACACAGAACTGGAAGCAGGCTCCAGGCTCTGAACTGTCAGCACAGAGCCCGACGCGGGGCTCAAACTCATGAACCGTGAGATCATGACCTGAACCAAAGTCAGACACTTAACCAACTGAGCCACCTAGGCATCCCAATAAATTATATTTTTAAAAAAAGCATTTCTTTGAGCAATGCCCGTCTCCTGTAAATAGCACATAGGAGAGGGGCGATCCCTTATCTGAGGAAAAGCAGTCATAGGATTTCAGCCCACGGCTCCATCTTCCATTAGAAGGAGAGGACAGGGCTCATGGAGGGGGTGAGGCAGTGGGGCAGAGGAGAGGAAGGGCCACCATCCTTCAGCCGGCTTCCAGGGAGGCCACACGCTGTCTGTCTCCCGGCATTAATTAGCTGTATGCTCCTGCACAGCCCCATATAGAAGCCCAGGAAGTGCACGGGGTTTCAGGTGCCACGCCCGCAGTTCCGGAACTGGACTTTAGCGACGGCCACCCCTCTTCATCCGCAGCCGTCTCCCTTCCAGCAAATCCCCATGTCCTCTTCAATGCAAAATACACCTTGACCTGACTTAGGTTGGATGGCATTGTTCAGGTAAATCATTTATTTGTGCGATGTTAAGACACTGCAGAATACCAGGTCTTATTTTTTTAATGTTTATTTATTTATTTTGAATGAGAGAGAGAGAGAGAATGCACATAAGAGTGGGAGAGGGGCAGAGAGAGAGAGGGAGAGAACCCTAAGCAGAGTCTTTGCTGTCACTGCAGAACCCAACACAGGGCTTGAACTCACAAACCGTGAGTTCGTTTCTCCATTTGTGTGCCCATTCATCATGACCTGAGCCGAAATCAAGAGTCAGACGCTCAACTGCCTGAGCCACCTGGCTGACTCCCTCTTTTCTTTCTTTTTCGCTAACATAGAGTGTAATAACGGTTTCAGGAATAGAGTCTAGTGACTCATCACTTACATGTAACACCCAGCGCTCATCCCAGCACATGCCCTCCTTAATGCCCATCCCCCATTTAGCCCAACCCCCACCTACCTTCCTTCCAGCAACCCTGTTTGTTCTCAGTATTTAAGTGTCTCTTACGGTTTGCCTCCCTTTATGTTTTTATCTTATTTTTCTTTCCCTTCCCCTATGTTCATCTGTTTTGTTCCTTGAATTCCACATATGAGTGAAATCATGTATTTGTCTTTCTCTAACTGACTTATTTTGCTTAACATACTACACTCTAGTTCCATCCACATTGTTGCAAATGGCAAGATTCCATTTTTTTGATCGCCAAGTAATATTTCATTGCGGGCGCACTTACACATACCACGTCATTTTTACCTACTCATCAGTCTACGGACTTTTGGCCTCTCTCCCTGGTTTAGCTACTGTTGATGGTGCTGTTATCATCACTGGGGTGTATGTGCCCCCTCGAATCAGCATTTTTTGTGTCCTTTGGATAAATACCGAGCAGTGCAGTTGCTGGTTCACGAGGAAGCTCTACTTTTAATTTTTTTGAGGAGCCTCCAGAGTGTGTTCCAGAGTGGCTGCACCAGTTTGCATTCCCACCAACAGTGCAGAACTGTTCCTTTTATCCACATCTTCACCAACATCTGCTGTTTGCTGAGCTGTCAATTTGATACCATGATGAGGGGCAGATAATCTGACCCCCAGGGAGTTCCCAGGGGAACAGATGTGGGACAAACAGTTCCCCCAGGCCCCCTTGGTGCCATTTCTAGAAGTTAGGGTGGGGCAAAAAGGGAATAAAGTCAAATTTGAGTCTTGATTTTCTTGTTTGACGTTGTTGAAAAATGAAACAGTGGACATCATGCAGGTTCAGCCTGTGGTCCTCAAGGTGAGGCCACTGGCAGGACCTGCAGACCCCCGGGAAGACATGAAGGACCAGAGAGTGAGGGAGGACCCTCGGCTGCCTCCCTGCCTTTAGGATCGGGTGTGGGGGGACAGGACCTACAGCCCTAGCCCCGGTAGCCACCAGCACGCACCTGCCGGCAGCCGGGGGTGGGGGACAGCACCGCCTGTGCTCCTGGGTGGAGCCCAAGCCTCCTCCATTCAGCGTCAGGACCTCTTGCAGCCCCAGGGCAGAAGACAAAGGTCCCAGCCAAGCCGGCAGGAGCGTGGAGGACAGGCCCTCAGTGAGTCCCGCCTTCCTACGTGCATATTTGAGGAGCCCTGCCCAGAGACCTTCCACATTCCAGCTGGACTCTCCCAGCATGCTCACTGCTGCCTCCCTCTGGGCAGGGCTCCCTTGGCTCTGAAGCCCCAGGATTTGGGGCCAAGTCGGTGGCCCCCTTCCCCAGACCTAGACCCTTCGTTTATACCATCATGGGCTTGATTTCTACCATAAAGGTGCTCAGTTCTTTGGTCTGTCTCTTCGTTACCGTCTCTTCCCTGCTTTAGGAGGTACCGTAGTTTATGGGCAGGAAGGAGGACAGTGTGTCGGAAGGAATGTAGCTGTGGCCGTGACAAGCCCCCAGCAAGGGCCGCCCCCCTCTGAAGGCGTCAGGTCCCGGGTCCGCCAAACGCACAGACTCCGCTCTGCTGTGTCCACTTCTCTGAGTCCGACTCCTCCAACCCCTTCTTCTTCAGTGAGATTCAGGATAGAGAGTGCTTCACCCATATCCGGGCAGATGACTCCCAGTGACAAGGTGCAGGGACCCACTGGCCTGGCCAGGTTTTCCAGGCTGTGCTGAGTTTCATCGCTCACCTAGACTGTTCCAGGCAAGCTGGACAGTCGGTCACCTTAGTACACGGGCGCCATGGTTTCCCCTCCCCTCCCCATGCCCAGCCTCCTGTACTTCCAGAGAGGAAAAACCCTGTTTCCTGACAGATTTTCAGGCGAATCTATCACCACCTACTCCTTCAGTGGAAGATGATGAGGAGTAAAAGGCTTTGCCTGTGGCCAAATTAATAGCAGTAGCATCTTCGCCATGAAAAGAAAGCATCTGGGTGTCGTTAGACACAAGGTAAAAAACAAGCTGTGTGCACCTATAAATCCCACAACCAGATGGAGCCCTGCTGGAGATGCACGAGGCAAGGGCGTGTCTGCCCACACAGCACCAGTTAAAGGAACTGAGGGCTTTCAGCCCCAAAAGGAGGCATGATGGGTCAGTGGACACTGACCTTCTGTGCCTACAGAGCTGGACGCTGGAAGAGAGGTGACAGTCTACCCCAGGCCCCGGATGCGGACCCAGACTATGGGGTAGAATCGATACACAGAAGTGCTCAAATCTGTAGCCCATATCTGACCCCCGATGTGACTGGCCCCCGAGATGTGCTGTGAGGGTCAAACACACACAGGACTCGGACAACGAAAATGAACAAAAGAATGTGAAATATCTCCCAAGTAGTTTTTGCATGGATAATACGTCAAAGCAATAATATTTTGGGGGTGCCTGGTTGGCCCAGTCCGTTAAGCGTCCAGCTTTGGCTCAGATCATGATCTCGAGGTTCTTGAGTTCGACCCCTGCATCAGGCTCTTCGTTGACAGTGCAGAGCCTGCTTGGGATTCTGTCTCCCTCTCTCTGCCCCTCCCCCACTTGTATGCGCGTGCTCACTCTTTCTTTCAAAATAAGTAAATAAAAATATTTTAAAACAATAATAAAATTTGGAGACAACAGGTTAAAACACATCATTAAAAGTCAGTTTCGGGGCACCTGGGCGACTCAGTTGGTTAAGCGTCTGGCTTCAGCTCAGGTCATGATCTCACGGTTTGTGGGTTCGAGCCCTGCGTTGGGCTCTGTGCTGACAGCTAGCTCAGAGCCTGAAGCCTGCTTCAAATTCTGTGTCTCCCTCCCTCTCTGACCCTCCCCTGCTCACACTGTCTCTGTCTCTCAAAAATAAATAAATAAATAAACAAAAAAATATTTTAAAAAAAAGTCAGTTTCAACTCCTTCCTTTTTCATTTGCTAACACCCCTGCAGGAAATTACCTTTGTATATATGGCCGTATTGGTTTGCTAGGGCTGCCTCAGTAAACAAAGTGCCACAAACTGGGTGCTTTAAACAGCAGAGACGTGACTGACGCACAGCTCTGGGGGCAGGGGTCTGAGACCAGGTGTCTGTGGGGCTGGTTCCATCACAGGCTGAGAGGGAGTGTCTGTTCCAGCTCTTTCTGTGACGTGTTGGCCATCTCTGTGGCTCAGCTTCTTCGTCTTCACGTGACAGTCTTCGGTGTGTGTCTTCACCCAAATCTCCTCTTTCTATAAGGACACTCGTCGCATTGATAATGGATTAGGGTCTATCCGAATGACCTTATTTTAACTTGGTTACCTCTGTAAACGTATCTCTAGAGAAGATCACATTCTGAGGTGCTGGGGGTTAGGATTTCGACACGTAAGTTTGGGGGGAACACAGTTCAGCCTGCAGCAACAGCCCGGATCTTATTTCTAGGGGAGAATGCTGCATTCACCTGCTAATATGCTCTCTGAGGATAGGAACCACATCAGACCACACTGGGACTTGTGCATTTTCAGAATCCAGCCCAGAGCCTGGCACAGAAACTCAGAAGCCATGCGTAGGATTAACTGATGACATCAACCCTCCAAGGCTGAATCTCCTTAGAGGTGGGACAGGCCGTTTCTACAGTCTGGGTGTGAGACAACACAGAACCAGACTCCGGAAATGGGCAGAGGCCACCTTGTGTTGGCGGCGTGCCCTTGGCAAGCTCTTTATCACAGGAACCTCACTTTGGGTGGTGAAATGAAAACAACGCATGCTTACCAGGTGTGCAGACCATGCCTTTGGAAGCAACTGGCACGTGGGAGTCACTAGCTTCAACCACCATGGGGGGTGAGGTCCCCATCATGAGACGTGTGTAAGCAGACACGTGCTGGAAGATCTCTTCCCAGTGAGGCTTGAAATGGTGACTTCAGCACAGAGACGGAGTTGGGGCTGAACTCTGAGCTCTCCCAGGCCTTCTCTCCAGATGCCCACTCCGCCTTCCCTTGGTTCCTCAAAAAGAAGAAAGGGTGTCGATGTGCTCTGAGCACATGCCCCGTCCCATCGCTAGAAACCACCATTTCCCCATTCAACAGGAGAGAAGACCAAGATCCAGGGCTGGCCCAGCACCGCCCAGCTGGCCAATGGCGGCACCAGGAGGAACATGGACGGGAGCCCAAGCCGGAAGCCTTCCCCTGACGTCTCGGCATCCTGGAGACTCGGTCAGCGGTGTTCTTGTCTGCATGCAAAGCTGGGCTGGGAAGAAGGGCTCACAGGCTGGACGAGGTCTGCATTAGTCTCCAGGGGCTGTTGTCACAAATCCCCACAAATGCCGTGGCTTCCAGCAACTCTCTTACAGTTTTGGAAGCCAGAAGTCCAGAGTCAGTTTGCATGGGCTTGGCGGCCAAGGTGCTGGCAGAGCCGGTCCGTTTTGGAGGCTCGAGAGGAAAACTGGTCCCTTGACTCTTTCTGCCTCCAGCGGCCCCCACATGCTTCCCCTCCATCTTCAACCTCGTGGCCCCAAATCTGCTTCCTTCAATACAGGGCCTTGTCTTCTGCGGCCCAAGGCCCAGCCAGATCGCCCAGAATCATCTCTCCACCTTGAGAGCCTTAACCTGAGCATGTCTGCAAAGTCCCTTTTCCTGGGGTAGATGCGTGAAAAGAATTAGGATATGGATCTTTCAGAGGCCATTATTCAGCCTATGATGGGCCCTGAAGATTGGCCAGGCCAATCTCCTCCTTCAGAAATGGGGAAACTGAGGCTAGAGCATGGATGTGCTCCAAGTCACTCAAGGAATTGGTTGCAGGATTGAGTCGTGGGCTTCTTGGGGCTGGGAGGTTGTGCCCACCTCTGGGCTGTGTTTTGTTTTGTTTTTACTTATTTTTAAGAGACAGAGAGTGTGAACAGGGAAGAGGCAGAGAGAGAGGGAGACACAGAATCTAAAGCAAGCTCCAGGCTCTGAGCTGTCAGCACAGAGCTCGACGTGGGGCTTGAACCCATGAACTGTGAGATCATGACCTGAGCCCAAGTCAGACGCTTAAGCTACTGAGCCACCCAGCACCTGCATACACTCTTAAAAGTCATGAGGACTCCTGGGGCTCCTGGCTGGCTCAATAGGTAGAACGTGACTCTTGCTCCGCGTCACTAGTGCCCACATTGGGTCTAGATCTATTTCTTAATAAAGAAAATAAATTTAAAAATCATTGAGAATTCCAATGAATTTATGTAGAACACAACTATAAATATTTGCCTATTAGAAATTAAAACCAAGACAATTAAATATATCTATCCAATCATTTAAAAATAAGCATAAACCCATTACCTATTTATGTCGCATTTTAATTTAATAAAAACAGGGGCACCTGGGTGCCTCAGTTGGTTAAGCATCTGACTTCAGCTCAAATCATGATCTCGTGATTTGCAATTTTGAGCCCCGCATTGGGCTCTATGCTGACAGCTCAGAGCCTGGAGCCTGCTTCAGATTCCGTGTCTCCCTCTCTATCTGCCGCTTCCCCACCTTCTCTCTCTCTCTCTCTCAAAAATAAACAAACATTTGCTAGTATCTTGTTGAGTATTTTTGCATCTGTATTCATTAAGGATATTGGTCTGTAGTTCTCTTTTTTGGCTGGGTCCCTGTCTGGTTTGGGTATCAAGGTGATGCTGGCTTCGTAGAATGAGTTTGGAAGCTTTCCTTCTATTTCTATTTTTTGGAATAGTTTGAGAAGAATGGGTATTAGCTCTGCTTTCAATGTTTGGTAGAATTCCCCTGGGAAGCCATCTGGCCCTGGGCTCTTATTCGTTGGGAGATTTTTGATAACGGATTCAATTTCTTCACTGGTTATTGGTCTATTCATGCTTTCTATCTCTTCCTGTTTGAATTTTGGTAGTGCATGTGTATTTAGGAATTTGTCCTAGCAAATCGAATTCAACAGCATGTAAAAAGCATTATCCATCATGATCAAGTGGGATTCATTCCTGGGTTACAGGGATGGTTCAAAATCCGCAAATCTATCAATGTGATCCATCACATTAACAAAAGAAAGGATAAAAACCATATGATCCTGTCAATAGATGCAGAAAAAGCATTTGACAAAATACAGCACCCTTTCTTAATAAAAACCCTTGAGAAAATCGGAATAGAAGGAACTTACCTAAACATTATAAGAGCAGTTTATGAAAAACCCACAGCTAATATCA